>JAJHUR010140290.1:0-12331 GCA_027495735.1 Lutjanus campechanus | reverse complement strand
GAAAGTGAAAACAATAGACGATAAATCAAAGCGTGTGAGATGCTTGTGGTTCATTTTATGGGTTGAAGTGATTCAAAAAAAGTGAAACACAGACTGTGCAGGAGGTTGGCTTCAGGTTCCAGCTGAGTGCCCTCGAGCAAAATGTAATAAATCATAATGACACAATTAGTCTGGGTTCACATGGTCCTTCTATTATGCCTGAACGACAAGTGTGTGTCTGTAAATGATGGGAGAGCTGATATCGTGAAGGAGAGATACATTAACCTACTTGCACAATGTTGTGTAACGAACCATTTTACGAGCTGCATGTCTGTTTACTTCCTGTCGGCGATACAGTAACGTTACCATCACTGACAAAACAATTTTTTTCTTAAAAAACTTTTCACAGTTAGCTTGTTACATATTGTTAATAGTTTTTACCGTTCGTGTCGTGTTTTGAGCATTTTGATAATCACCTCAGTGTCTTAGATAACGATTAGCTAGCTAGCTAGTTAGCATCATCGCCTTCATTTAAACTGAAAAGAAACAAAATAAAACTCACCAAAAACATCTTTGTTCGTCTCGCCGCTGCTCCAACAATCACCAGCTCTGGTTTGGTTGAAATAAACCCTTAATTTGCTGTCTTAAATGTTTTATTTAATTTCTGGTTTTTAGTTTCTAGCTAGCTGGCGAAGGTGACGTTACTGTAGAGAGGCAAAGTCCCACCATGGGACCTTTCTGTGGAAAAAATATGATCGGTAGTCAATGGTGAGAGACAAATGTATGAATATTACAATGCTAGCTAGCTAATGTTGATAACATTATCTAAGACACAAAAACACTAAAAAGAGCGGTAAGTACTGTGTATATAAATATACCAAGTTAATTTTGAAAAGTGAAAAAACAAAGTTATGGATGAAAAATTACTATGTTTTCAGGCGAAGTTACAGACGTAAAGGAATATAGTAGAGTAGAGAATAGCTTACTCATTAATGTGTTAGTCTTTATTTTATTTATTAAATAAGTGTGTTATTTTAATAAACACATCTCATATTTCCGTTCAAAGGGGGTTTGTTTATTATTATTTTAACACAGGCCTCTGCAGTCACTCTAAGTGAAATAATCCAACTGGAATTTATGATCCACATCAGACACATTTGTAAGATTGTTTGAGCAAAACTGAGGTTGGTTTTTTTCTCTTCCTGTCCAACATGGCCCGAGGCATAAAACACGAAAACAAGACAGTGGAAGTGAGAAGAGAAGACTTATGTTGATATATTAAAAAGATTTTGATCTAGCCTGAATACCAACTTTGGATCTCCATATCAGCGTCATAATTAGCACAACTGTCACTGTGCTTTAACCGCAACAGGACTGTGTCATGACATTGATCTCTTTTGTGTTTCCTCTGTGGATTCTGAGAAATGTGGTTGAAGCTGATTGCGGTAAACATGCACAGACAGCGGTGCATTTGAACAAAGGCGTGTGCACACATGTGGGGAGACTGTTGTTATAAACAGAGTAACACGTTAGACAGGATCTGGGTGTTACTTTACTCTGGTGTTTACCAGGAAAAAAAACAACAGTTTAAGTATAGGGGAAAGTGGATGAATATTTTCAATTTTCAATTATATTGTCCTCCAGACAAAGAAAAATGAGACATAAGTACAATAAAAGCTTTAACTCTTTTTATCAATTGAAATTATAGGAATGCATCTACGACAAAGGGCCTTGAAAATATGACGTTGAAAACAAAAAGTGCTCACGTGGCTTAACTTGCCCGAGTTTAGGGGTAGGTTGATCTGAGTCAGTGGGTAAGTTGAACCATCTGGGGGTAAACTGACCACCTGACTTTTCAAGTTTAAACCTGAGCATAATTAAAAATAAATAAATAATTTAAAGCAATTTAGCAATGCATTCTTCCACTCCAAGTAGTTGTATTTCTTTTCTTGAAGTTAACTTAAACAACATAAAACCAACAAATAAAGTTTAAATCCGCCAGATTTATGCCTGAATTATGTCAGATTCTTTCAAGTTGAAGGAAACCTACTGCAAAAACAGTATAATTACTTCATGAAACTGCTCACAAGGTCTGTGGATTAATTTGGGTAACCGAGTTGTGATTTTTGGAAAGAAACACTGGTTTTGAATTTTTGTTTTTGTGCTTTGAGCGCCACAAGCCAAGTATCATTTAGTGCCTTTATATTTGAGAGAAGTCAGACATTTCTACAGCTGATACCTCCAAAACTCTTCAGCTCACACCAAAAATTTTTTAGATGGATGAACAGCACTACAGGTAAGAGGAAAAATATGTATTTTTGACTTTGGGGGTAAACTGTGGCTTTAAACCAGATGTGTATGTTTATTTTAGCTCAATCAATCACAACTCAGACCGTTTAGATTCTTTCACTTCTTTATTTGTTCAAATATCTTCTGTACAAATCAAGATTTCACATTACATAGCAATGTTTGTAGCTCTCCTTTGGTTCTGTTAAAGGTTACTCTGTGCTAGCCTTTCTACTCACCAAAGCTGCGTTAAGGACACTTTAGCTAGCAGTCTCAATATGCATTTCTTTCAGATATCAAATGTATCAGAAATTACATTTGTTCTAATATTATTTAAACAGTTCATGTCAAAACTACCTTGGAATTGCATTGATCTTTTCTTTTTTTCCCCTCCATTTAAAATGACACAGAGTCGAAACAGAAAGAAAACAGAAATTAAAGAGTTAAAGTGAAGCTCTACTGTGAGACGATGCCGTCGTCTCTGCTAACACACAGTTCATCTACATCTGTGTAACAGTTCATTTTAATGGGTTTCTCCTTTAGAAACCAGAGGAATATTAATCTAACTTCCTACCAGACATGAAGAGTATCACAAATATTTGACACAAAATTAAACACAAACAAAATAAAGTTAGGGGACCGTGTTCCTCACAATCTGAAAATGGGCAGTGTCACGTACAGTAGACATACGCAAGTAGACGCAGCACTGACGGCTTCAGTGTGTTGTTGCATTACGACGCCGTCATCGCCATTTTTGTGAGGACGAGACTGACCTGTGATCAAACACTTGTAAAAGTAGGAGCTACAGATAAAAAGCACTATAACTTTTCCTACTTCATTCGCTTTTTATCCAGAGAAAATGCAGCTCCCCTGTTTACATGTACGTATTCAGAGGTCAGTCTTGACTTGATGAAAACAGACATCAATGTAGACGTGACGCAGCAACAAGCCGAAACAGTCGGTCATGTCATGAACTGTGTGCATTTCATCATTTCAGCACACTTAAAGGACCAGTGTGTAGCATTTAGTGGCACCTAATGGTGTGATTACATATTTGCAACCAACTGAATTAACTCCATTGGCTCCCTTGTGGCTTTCACAAAAAATTATATGGAAATTCATGTTTTTCCCTCCTTAATATTTTGGTTTTCAAGTTAATTCATCAAGTGATTCTTCCATTATTCAAAATGTGTCGCCTATGCATCAAATAAAAAAAAGTGCTTTAGCTATGGATGCTAAATCCAAGGAAGAAAGGCTTCTAAAGAAAATATAGAATTTAATTTAAATAGCTCCAGACTTATTGCTATCTTTTATCTTTTTATTATTATTATCATTGCACACCTCTGCCCCAAATCCTACACACTGGTCCTCTGAGGGAGACAATTAACCATTAATTTCTGGTTTAAAATAATCAAATAAGCTGAATAATTTCACACAATTCAAAAGGATCAAAATGTTTAAAACAAATCAAACTAAACAAAAAAAAAAAAAAAAAAAAAAAAAAAAAAAAAAAAAAAAGAAAAAAGACAAACATCAAACAACAAAACGACCTGAATTGTTTCAATGTGCCATTTATGCTGGTGAATATAACCACACAACAGTGTGTGTAAATAATTTATCCAGATGCAGGATGGACTACTAGAGATCACTATCAAACACCCTAAAGAGAACCAGCCTGCTGCCAGAACCCCTCCGTAGTCTAAACACGTGCATGGTCCTGTGACGGCCATAAGAATGAGGGCAAAGTGGGAAGAAGTGCTGCAGATTCCTGTGGTCGGGCGTGAACTGGACCTCCAGAGCGGGGAAATAAAAGAGTCTGTGGGCCCCCCAGGGGAGGTTAGAGTGAACGGGTTCACTGTCCCTGCATGTCACCGGTGCCCTGCGCCTGCGCCGCAGTGGTGCTGAGGTACTGCCAGCTGAGGGCGGCAAGCAGCATGGCGGCAGACAGGTACATGGGCGACAGGTGGTGGGTCCTGGAGGGGAGGCTGGACTGTGACAGGGCGGACTTCTCTCGGATTACAGCCAAGATGTGCAGGGTCTTGTCCCGTGACGGGTCAGTGAGGGAGACCTTTTGTAGAATCTGCACAGAGGGAGACCGTTGGTGTTAAATTGAGCCGACACGTTGGAAATATGCGAGACAGCTAACACACAAACACACCCACCTCCTGGCTGTACTGGGTGATGATGGTCTGCACGGCTCTCATGTTGGTGGCCTCCATCATGAGCGTGACGGCCTGTCCCTTTCTGATCTTCACTACTCCCTGGAACACCATGGGGTTGTTGTAGCATCTTGATAGTGTAGCTATCGCCATCACCTGGTCAGAAGAGGATTGACATGTAGTCAAGTGGAGGAAAACTAAAACGGCCTGTTTTCATCTTACATCTGTTGGTCCCATCTCTGGTGGTATTACAGAAAACTTCTAATACTGGAGTGTAAGTTAAGATTGAAGGAATCTAATATAGGTTTGGTATGACAGAAGCAATCCTATCTTGTCTTACTTCATCCTGTCTCATCTCTGGTAAGAAAATCCTTTAATGTCAGTTACTTAGCAACCAACAATACTTGTCTCATCTTGGGGAGCTATACAGCTTTGTAAACTTTTTTTAAATCATTGAAAAGCATAAAATGGAGCAAAAACAATGATGAGCACTTATCTTCAAGACAGATGAGTTACCCCCCGTCTCAACCATAAGTAATGTAGGGCGCATTTTTCACTTTCACGTCTTACACAACAGAAATGTTGTTTTTTTTTATATTAGTGCAGCTGTCTGCACCAGCTGAACGTGTCCTGTGTCTAGTGCTTTAATCGGGCCCGAAAGGTTTATGCCGTCGAGGTCTGATGCTGACAAAATTCTGTTCAAAACCGACCCAAACCCAACCCTCCCGCTGTATCCAACATCCTTTGTGTAAAAGCAATAAAGAAAAGCCATTCAGATAAAACAAGTTAGCTAACAATATCTTTAGCTACTGTTGGCCAACTGTTAGCTAGTTAGCTACTACTACAGACAGAGAAGTGAAAGTTTGAACAGTTAAACTGTCATTCTGAAGTCTATTAAACATTTTGGGAAGTTGAGATGCTTGTGTAATACCCATTTCCTGTCTTCATTTAGGAATTTTTTTCATAAATGAGGTCAAACTCTAATTACTATGGTAACCAGAAAGTTAAGATAGAATCTGCAAGTTAGGAATTTCTGTAAAATGAGCCTATGATTATTAAACTAAAACCTGCTGTTCAAATATCAGGTCTGCTGGATTCAGTGTGTACCTGTGGAATGGCACAGAAATTGAAGACGCTCTGGTTGCGCAGGCGGGACAGGTAGGAGATAACATCCGGGACGTGTCGCAGAGCGTCAGTGACCAGCAGGTTGAGACAGGAGAGAGCCGACTCCAGCTTTTCGGGCTGGGCCAAGTCCTCCAGACGACCTGCAAACTGACTCCAGGCCTGCACAGGGACACAGAGGACACAACACATCACATATTGTATGTTTTATTATTCTACATTCAGCTATATGAGCAATGCATGTCAAAAGGGGTCATACTTGTTTTGCTTTTCTGCTCCCTCCACTATCTCCCTCATCAACAGTAACAAAATGCTACTTGTAAAAGATGCATAAATTGGACAATTACTCAAAACTTTTTTTTTTAATTTCTTTTTCCTAACACAATCTGTGTTAGACTGACATCTGTGACAAAACTCTCCATGTTGCATAAAATCTGTTTGCAAAATTGACATATTCTGCTGATAAAATTTGAGCAAATATTTAAGTTTGTGCAGGTTCAACACCGAAAAGCACTCAGGGGAATTTTCTTTAACTATCACATTGCGTAGATGTGGGGTTCAGGCTAAAACAAACACACAGTCACACCATGATCTCACCTCTTGTGGCCAGAAAGCACGTCCCTCTTGTGTGTCCTCTAGATAGTCTCGGATGATGTTAGTCTTTTGCAGGAACAGGCCCATGGAGTTGGCCAGCTCGGTGTCCCTCCCCACCTCGGGGTCCTCCAGCTTGGACGCAGAGAACAGCTGAGACAGGCCGATACCGACCAGCCCGGCCACGTAGTGACAATACTGCACAGAAGATGAGACAAGACAGCTTTTAATTTGATTTGTAGGAAGTTTTATGTCATGTGTGTTGAGACTTTGATCAAATTAAGCTTCCAGGATGACTGAAAAAGTTAGGACGCTGTATAAAATGTAATTAAAAACAGAATGCAATGATTTGCAAAAACTTTCTGACCTATATTGAATTGAATACAGTACAATTTAATGTTCCAAACTGTTCAACCTTTTTATGTTTTTTAAATATACATAATGACATAATGGTGACATTATTTATCATTTACCAGGTCCCACTCCTTCATGGATCCCACTTTCTTTTCCAGGAACTCAGCCATTCCCACTCCCATACGGTGGCAGATATCTGAGATGACGTCTCTGTACTCCTGAGCCAGGTTCCTGAACTCCAGTGATATCTGGATTGGCACACATGAAGGTCATAATTAATGATTTATAACAGCCTTTAATCTGAGGGACAAAAATGTCATTTTAGACTTTTCTATCACACAGCAATGACAACTTACCAACCAAACAATTACAATCTACTCTAATCTAAACTGTAATTTAACATTGTATTTTACTATATGGATATTGTCTGTAAATCTATCGTTTAAAAAGGACTACAATGGTAAATTAAAGGGATAGTTTGGAGTATTTTAAGTAGGGTTGTAATGAGGTACTTTTTGATAGTCAGTGTATTACATCAGACAACCTTTTCTGATGGGAAACCGCCATTATATAAGCCAAATATCGTTCTCTTCAAATCCACCAAACTCCATAGGAAAAATCAGTAATTTAACCTCACAGCACACAGGAGTTGCTGGTCTACCGCTGCTTCGATCTGTTAGTTTGTTTGTGTTATTGCATGACTCCTGTGTTATAAAACGATAGTTCGGATTCAGCAAAGTCACACAACAACACAAACAAACTAACCAATCGAGGCAGCGGTAGACCAGCAACTCCTGTGTTCTGCGAGGTTAAATTACTGATTTTATCTATGGAGTTTGGTTGGTTTAAAGAGAACACTATATGGCTCATGTAACGCTGGTTTCCTGTCAGAAAAGGCTGTCTGGTGGCAAGGTAAAGTGGAGAAAATATTCTAAATATAGCTTATGCTTCAACTGATAGACTATTTTTCAAGTGGCTAAAATAAGTTCTGCTGCTGACCCTGTCCATAGCCATACATTTCTTTGTTTATCTATGGATAAATACCTCATACAACCCCACTTAAATAATCCATACTATCCCTTTAAGCCTGGACAGCATACACTACCTGTCTACTGCCCGTCTATGTACCAGCATGCAGTGTTACTGACCGTGGGGAAATCCTCCAGGACCTGCCGGTCTTTCTCCTGGCTCTCGGTGAAGCACCACTCATCCTGGTACAGGTAGGTGTGGAAGTCGTTCAGCATGGGGACCTTCTTGTCCAGTGGGATGCTCATGTCGTCCTCCACGGTGTCCAGCGCCCGCAGCACCAGGTAGAAAATACAAACTGCATGTCTGGATCATAAAGACAGGAGACAGGACGAGAAGGAGGAGGACATGAAAAAGCTGCCTTGTCACTAAAGACAAAAATAGCAGGTGTGTCAAAGGGTTCGTCACAGGTCAGGTTAGTCTATATGTAGAGGATTCCCCCTGACTGGAGAGGTGGTGTATTTACAACCAGCTGTCATCTCTGTACTGACAGTCCTGACATGAAAGCTGGTCGTAAACTGACACTCAGTCAAAGCAGCAGCAGTAGCACACTTCCCTGTTTGTAATATGAGCAGTTTGCTCCTGCAGCAGGTCATCACAGGTTAGTGGGAGGATCTGACCACATCACAGGGATAGTTTGGGTTATTTAATGCAGAGTCATATGAGGTACTTATCAATAATCAGTGTATTAGGTACAGTAGATGGCGGTCGAGTTTGGAAAAGCAGAAAGGAGCACCAGCACAGGAGCTCAGCAATGAACTGCTGAGGACAGGGTCAAAAACAAAATGTGGTTTTGCTGCTAATTACTCATCCTGTGAATTAAATATTACCTGTGCATCTGTTAAATTTGCACTATTCGATATATTTGTGCTATAATTATCCACTGCAGATCATATTATCATCACAGTTCTCTTTTATTTGTGCCTTGTTATCTTTAAAGTTTATGTTCTGTTTCTTCTTTGCTATTACTTAACTTGTAAATGTTTAAATTTATTACTTTTTCAGTAGTTTTACTTTTCTTTTTCTACTTTCTTTGCATTGATGAGTTGTCTTTGTGCAAAATGTTGTCTAAAGTAAAGAACTGAATGCATCACCATAGCATCGACTAATTAGTTGATCATTTTCTCAATTAATCGATTCGTTGTTTGGTCCATAAAATGTCAGAAAATGGTGAAAAAATATTGATCAAAGTCTAAGATGTCGTCCTCAAATGTCTTGTTTTGTCCACAACTTAAAAATATTCAGTTTACTGTCAGAGGGGTAAAAAAAATATTTCACATTTAAGAAGCTGAAATCAGAAAATTTATATTTTTTCCATTAAAAAGATGAATCAAAATGATTAATCGATTATCAAAATAGATGCAGATTAATTTAATAGTTGATTAACAACAGATGAATTGTTTCCAGTCTAATAATCCCAATTTTTACTAGGGCTGCATGATACGGTAAACAAGTCATACTTTGATTATTTGACTGAATTTGTGATTACATTTTAGCATTACAATTTTTGATTTTGACTGAAAAAAAAACCCAACAAACTATTAAAATCAAGATGATGTAACATTTGTTGGAGTCTGTACCAAACAAACATGTTTTTTTTTCATCTGAAGAACAGGATTTATAGGCCAGGGCATCTACAGTACTTCATTATAAAGCTGTTTTCTAACACTTTTTTCCTTTTTCAGAAAATGACGATTTGGTTCTGGTCCTGCAATTGGCCTTACTGTGATTTCAATTTGTTTGCAATTGTGCAGCCCTAATCTTTAGTAAATGTATCAGTAATCTGATTACATCTTTTTTATCTGTACCTTTCATGAAATGCAGTTTTTTTGCAACAACCAACCACACAACGGTTCCAAACGAAGCTGCAACTAATGATCGTTTTCATAGTCGATTAATTGGTCGATTACTTTCTTGATTAATTGATAAATAGTTGTTTGCATGTACTGTAAAATGTCAGAAATGGTTAAAAATGTCATCAACGTTTCCAAAAGTCCAAAATAATGTCCTCCAATGTTCTGTTTTGCCTACAACCCAAAGATATTTAGTTTACTGTTATAGAGAACTAAAAAAAAACTTAAAATATTCACATTTAAGAAGCTGGAAACAAAGTTTGACTTTTCTTTCATAAAAAACTACTCAAACTGATTAACTGTTTATTAACATAGTTGCTGATTAACTTAATAATCTATTAGTCAATAAAGCTTTGCAGCTGATACAGTGTCAATATATTTTTAGTTTATCTGTTGTTTTTGCACGTTGCACGCAGAAAAGTAGCAGTGAAGAAAGGGGAAGTACCGCTGCCAACGCCCCTGCATGTTCTGCCCTTCAGGACAGCCAACATGCCCGCAGACGGACACACCCCTCCCTCCTCTTCCTCACCTGGAGCCTTCAGCGGGGCTTCACTCACCTCAGCTCCCCGTCCAGCGCCTGAATCACGGCCGCGAAGCTCCGGCTGGTCTGGTTCAGGTACAGGTAGCAGGTCCGCAGACTCTCGCTCATGGACTCCTGGCAGGACAGACAGAGGAAGGCCGTGTGTCGGTAAAAGCTTGCGGGTCTCAGGGCGCTGGAGGGTCGGGCGGCCTCCTGCAGGCCCCGCTCCCCGAGCCTCCAGCCCGGGTGGAGGGACCGAGGAGCGGAGCCGCAGCCCCGCGGAGCCACGGACAGAGAGCGCTTGAGCACGGACAGAGACACCGGACACTTGCAGCAAGCTCCGGCCATGCGAACAAGCTGAGAGCACGACCCGCCGTGCAGCTACGAGCCGAGCCTGAGCATGTCGAGAGCAAGAGTTTAGACACGCAGTCCATGTAGAGGTCGAGCGAGGTGAAAACTTTTAAGGGAGGACGTGGAGGAGAGCTAAAACAAGCGCTCCTCTGACCTACAAACAATCAGAGCTGAGGGGGTGTGTGAGCGGGGCGTGTGCAGAGCGTTTGTAGATCTGCTGTTATGATTACACCGCTCCTTCCACCTTCACCCAAAACAACACCAGCTGAACAGCACGTAGTGTTTCCTAATCTGCTGCAGAGGGAAGTGTGGCAGCCCGACGTGTTCACCAACAACATGCAGAAATGTTATTGTGTCAGTGCGGACACTGGGACTAGATTATGACCTTTGGTTTCCAGTCAGCTGTGACTGCATGCATTGTTTAAAACTGCTATATTTTTATTGGTTTTCAAAGAAAAAGAGAAAGAACAAAATATTTTTTAATGCACAAACAAGCAGGGGTGAAAGTAACAACAAATACTCAAATTACTGTACTTTGTACTTTTATGAGTAGATTTCAAGTCTGTACTTCTTACTTATATCATGTAATCTACTTAGTTACTTTTAAAATCATAATTGAGTACTGAGCACAAGTTGAATTATTGTCCAAACTTTTCACCTGCATTTTTTTAGTGGCATTTTCATGTAGCTGGTGTTAATTACAAAGCGCCATATTTGAAATTTACCTGCAAATTACCCCCAAATTTCATGGTAAGTATGTGATAATTCATAAGTGTCGTTTTTAATGCAAGTATGTGGCACTTAGCTTAGCTCATATATTTGAACTTGCTTTGAAATTAACTGCAAATTTAATATGCTACTTTGTAATTACCACCCACTACACGAAAAGGGTACTTGCTAATGATCACATAATTAACCATGAAATTTGGGAGTAATCTGGGGGTAGTTTCTAAGAAATTTCAAATATTACTTGGTAACTAACACCTATTTACCATGAAATTGTAGGACCAAAGTAACTAATACTCTGAGTAGTCGTTAGTACTTGTTACTTTTACTTAAGTATTTTTCTAACACCAGTGCTTTAATAGAGTAATATTTTGGCAATGTAACAGTACTTTTACTTGAAAAAGAAAAGTCTCGTTCTGCCTCGTGAATGGGCCCCTGGTGAGAGAAAAACTGTGATGCTGACCCAACCAGGTGTGACCACTGTTAATGCCTTTGGACAGACCTTTCTTTACATCTTTGGTGTGTTTCAAGTAACAAAAAACAGCAATATTAGGCGATCTTGGCCTGTGTTGAGCAGTAATACATTACTATGTAACTTACAATTTACAATTTCATTTACCAGGTACTTTTATCCAAAGTGACGTACATCTGAGAGTTGATACCTGTCTCTTATACACATCTTTGAGATAATTTTGTAATGATTCAAAACTTTTCTAATCAAATAAACTTGATATTAATCTATTTGTATAATGCATGCTGGGAAGCAGCGGTGGAAGTAACTTATTACAAATACTCAAATTACTGTAATTTAGTGGGGTTTTTGGGTACTTGTACTTTTATAGGTAGATTTTCAAGTCCGTACTTTTACTTTTGCTTAAGTAGACATTACAAGATGTAATCTACTTAGTTACTTTTAAAATCATAGTTGAGTACTGAGTACAAGTACAATTAATATCAAATCAAATCAAATCAAGTTTATTTATAAAGCACATTTAAAAACAACTGAGGCTGACCAAAGTGCTGTACAATATAATAGTGAATATAAGAAATACAACATAGTAAAACAGCAGGGCAGCAGAGATAACATAGAAATGCAATCTCAAGCACAAGTAGATAAATAGAGGAACATAAAATAAAATAATATCCAAAACTTTCATTGGCATTTTAGTAGCCAATCAGGTGATCTGATCACAAACGGGCCAATAAAAACAAGGACATATAACTGAAAAACACAGATTTGGAGAAATGATGTTAATGATTAATCATTAATCAATTAATTGCTGTAAAGAATTTAACAAACTAAAATGTATTCATGGATATTTACATTATATTTTGACATTGTTTTGTCTGGCAGAGCTCTTTGT
>JAJHUR010140289.1:2240-33393 GCA_027495735.1 Lutjanus campechanus | reverse complement strand
AACGGGGCTTGAAATGCTAAAGACCTGCACGTCTCACCAAGTGTCTTTGGAAACAACCTTTTATCTGAATGGGACCAGCTGCTGTGACACCTTGTTGTAGCACTTAATTGTCAAATTTGACATTTTGGGGTTATTTCACTCTGTGAATCTTAAAGGAGGATCGGAACATCACCTGTGCTTTGTAGTCTGCAAATTTGGTGTGTTTTTTTCACCGAGATACAAGAGTGAGCACTTAATAGACTGACATTGGGTAAAGCCTCCCCATCCATCATGACCTAATACTGCAGCACAGACTCATTACCGTGCTAGATTGTATCAAAGTACAGACTATGGATGTTTTTTTAAAGATAGGGAGGAAATTGAGCTCTGCCATTATGCAAATGAGGAGCAGTCTGAAAGTAAGTTTAGCTTCATGTGGAGAAAAATGTGCTGGACTCTGTAAGGCCCAGTTAGGACAGTCATGATGCCCTCAATGAGATTTAAGGGCATCACTTTATCATTATTTCTAATGAGCTATAGTGCATTTGCGTAGTTGTATGAAACGTCAATAAATAACTGATAGCTGTAATAATATTTAATGTTATATAATCAACATGAACATATCCTTGCGTGTGTCACACAGCATTTATTAACTGTCCATACATGTGTACAAATCATTTGCAAATTATTTTAAATTTTAAAGCGATATTCCACCGCAGAGTAATAGTCCATTCAGTATGTACTCACCATTATGCCGATGTGAGGATCTTCAGTTCACAAAACAATTTCAGCAAACAAACAGTTTCAGCAGAAAACAGGGTTGCAGCTAACAGCAGTGAATGGAGACCAAAAGTAAATGTAAAAAAAGAATAACACAAAACAAACACAAAATGTCTCCATCCTGCTTGTGTTGTGTAATCCAAGTGTCCGTGAGCCACGACATTAAAATTTAACCACAGAAGACGTTTGGGGTTAGGTAGGTTATGAGTAGGTTTCAAGTCTGTACTTTTACTTGTACTTGAGTATGAATTAGTTGAGTTCTGAGTACAATTTGAATTAATATCCAAACCTTTCATCTGCATTTTAGTAACCAATCAGGTGATCTGATCACTAACGGGCAGATGAAAACCAGGACATACAAATGAAAAACAAAACGCTACACATGTTTGGAGTGAAGATGTTAATCATTAATCATTAATCATTAATCGATTAATTGTTGTTAAGAATTAAATCAATTAAAGTAAAAATGACAAAAAAATGAAAAAAATGAAAATGAGGGGGAAAAAACATGTTTTGTAATTTATCTCGTATCAACTACTGGTTCTGGAAAACACAATATTTGCAACCCTAGTTTGGAGAGGTGAGTGTGACATCAATGGTTCAAAGTCTAATACTCTGTGACAAATACTCATTACTTATATTTCTGACACCAGTACTTTTACTTGTAATTGAGTAATATTTTAGCAACATAACAGTACTTGTACTTGAGTACAGATTTTCAGTTCTCTTTTCACCACTGCCCCTTTGTCACGGCCACCATAGATTCTCCTACATGCTTAGAAGGGGAGGGTGAATCAAAGTGATGCAGTGTGCATTGTGACCACTAGAAGCCACTAAATCTCACACACGAGTCCTTGAAATTCTTCATTAATAATTCACTTAAGATATGCTGAGTGTTTTCATAAACATGAAGTGATATTTTATGATTACTGTTGTGTCATATTGTCAGTAATGAATTAATTTCTCATTCCAGTTGTCGATAATTACTTGATGAGTGATATAGTGTTATTGTCACTGTTTGTAGCCATAAAGTTTTATGTACAGCTTATAAATGCTAACTTGTGTAGGTTGAACTGTAGTGTTATCATTTCAGTTGCTCTGTAAGACAACGCTAATCTGTAACTTTCTGCAAAAATGTTAAGGTCAAAAAAATGTTTGACAGATAAATAAACCTGTATTTTCATCCATGGAACGGTACGTTGGTCCGTCTCGTTTCTGTTGATTCCTCTGGAACGCCCACATCCGAAACAGCACCTTAGATATTATATTTCAGCAGAATCCCGGCAGCTCCCGCTCCTTTCTTTTCTTCTGGAGAATGGGGGTGTAATCACTTCACAAAAACCAGGAAACAGGTTGATGTGATGAATACAATTGGAGATGGAGTAGGAGGGAGAACAATGGTGTATAGTTTTCAGTGAAAAAAGAAAAACCCTGAAATCTTTTAATTCCCTCATAAGACCACTTTCTACCATTACCATCTACCACAATTTACTGGTGTAAAACCTTTGTACAAACATATGGAGATAATTACCTGTATGCCAATGGGCCTGACAGGGCCTGCTGTGTGCTGCTGGCTGTCTCAGATCAAACCACATTCCCTGCCCTCCCATTATAAAAAAGCCCCGGAGGTTTACAAAGCCAGATTGGCAGCTGTATGGATCCATGATTCAACTTGTCTGTGTTGCAATAGTCATCGCACAGGAAACGAGTGGTGACCTTTACATTGTGTGAAGTGCTCCATGTGGTTAAAAGAAATTAGCACGCAGGACTGATGAGTAAGTGGTCAGTGACTGTTTAATAATCAGCCCAAGAACTGACACACACCATTATTTCCTTATTGATTTTGCTCTTACTGATATTACTGACAGATCAATCTGTTGGATTAGCTTTAACTTGTAGGTGACAAACTTTCTAGTTTTGTGTCTGAAATGTACGATTATAATCATCTTTGTTTTAAAATGAATTTTTTTGAATGAAAATTTCAACCCTTTTAAGCTGTGTCCCAAACTTCTGTCAAAAACATGATTTAATCAGGCATAAAAAGGGTTAGCTATACCCTAAGGACCTCTTTCTCACTTCCTGGTTTAAAAAAAGGCAGGAATCCTGCTCAAGCAAGGGTAAACTTTATATTTTTAGACAAATTTATTAAATAATATTGCTATCAGATGTGACAGCATGTCAACTCTGTAGCGTGTCTGCTAAATAAGAATTATGGTTTAAAAATGTGTATTTTGATTAACATTAAGAGAACTCTGAACAACTTTTAAAAATGGCTGCTCACTACGACTATGCTGTGAAATGAAAAAATGGAACATTTTGTCAGCTGATGGAGTTGACGTTTACATTTGTTAAAGAATTAAATCACTAGGAAGTTGGCCCGTTAAAAGGTTTAATAAAGTATATTTTCCAACATAATTGAAGAGTAAAAATCAAATATGGTTTTGTCCCAATTCTCAAGAATAAGTGAAGCACAGTGTGTCAGTCTAACATGTTGAATCACAAAGTAGAGCTGCAGAATAGATGAGTATCACATCCTGCTGAGTGAGACACGGCAGGTTTACACACATATTGTGCAAGGGGAAGCCACCTCCAATACAAAACATGCTTGTTTTTCTTAGTTGAGTTGAATGAATTAATTCTCTTAGTGGAGAGAATGAATGAATGAATTCATTCAGTACTGATAAGACGGTTGTCTCTGATGCAGCCCCTGATAAAAACCTTGGGAACCACATGAATCTGTGAGCTCTACTTTAATTTGCTCTGGCAGATTCATCTAGCCACCCTACTGTACAGACAGATTTCCACCTGTCCTGACTGTTTATCAAATATGGGTCATCTTTGATACAGTGATTGACAGAGGAGAGTCACCGGTCAAGATTTGAAATGTCACACATTTCACAATTCCAGTGCAACTCCTCTGGCTCCCAAAACTCAGATCAAGCTGTCAGGCTGTCATCCATGCTGATAAAATATGGATCAAGATTCATTTACTGCATTGAATCAGTGTTTTGAGGCACATTGTACTGTTCTGTTTAGCCTTAATTTGAGAAAGTTTATGACCAGGCCACAGCCAGAGCTCATTCCAACGTGCAAACATTTGACCAAAACGAGTCCCCCTCGACACTACTTTGCAGTAGCACCCTGGGCTTAGCTCTGCGAGACTAATGATACACCAGTCAACAACAGGGAACATTCTAATGTTGGCAGGTGTCTTAGAATGTGTTTTTAGAGCTAACTGCCCATAGCACACTGATCATACAGATCCAAACCAAACAGGTGACCACACTTAACAGGTCAAACAGTCGACTTCAAATGACCTCAAAATCTAATGTCCTTGGACTAATGTGTTTAAATGTGGCAAGACATTTTCAAACATGCAAGAAATATAAGAAAATCTTAAGTGAGAAGTGCTTAAGAAAACAACACAATGCACCTTTGTCTTGCTGGAAAAAGAAGTTTACTGCTAATACTGGGCATGTGTTGCTATGGATACGTGTACTACACGTCTGCTGTCTCTTATTGTCCATTTGAAAGCAGACACACTGACCAAACCCTATCAAACACAGACAAAGACGAATTGGAATTGAATTGGCTGGACACATTTTAATTCTGCCATAGGGAAAAATGCTCTGGCTTGTTTGTATTTCTCTAACCCAATTACAATTGTCTAAAGCTGTGCTAAGCTCAGGATGCAAAATAGTATTAGGGGAACTTTTGGTGGAACATTTGGACGTTGGGATGTGACCAATAAAATGACTACATCACTGCAAAAGAAAAGCTAACAGCTTCTAGCTTGTTTACATTCCAACCATTAGTGTCCCGTGTGCTAATTTGCCAGTTTCAGTGCGTAAGGTGCTATCTCTGAGGTTTTTGTTGTTTCCCAGGGACTTTGAAAACACAGGTAGCAGGTGCTGCAGTCCACTCACCCAATAGAAACATTCCCATGTTTGAATAGCTTTAAAGGCTTTTCAAAAACTGCCCTGAAGAAAACAAGTTGCTGCTTTACATAATCCTTAACCTGTGGGGACATGTGATATGGATATCACTGCTGTGGCCTGTATCTTTCACTATTTCCAGGGGTGGAAGTAACTAATTACAAATACTCAGATTACTGTAATTAAGTAGTTTTTTTTTGGGTACTTAAACTTTTATGAATAGATTTTCAAGTCTGTATTTTTACTCGCACTTAAGTATGCATTACACTATTTAATCTGCTTAGTTACTTTTAAAATCATAGTAGACTACTGAGTACAATTTGAATTAATACCCAAACCTTTCATCAGCATTTTAGTAGCCAATCAGGTGATCTGATCGCAAACAGGCCAATGAGAACCAGGACATACTAACGAAAAACTAAACAAAATGCTGCGGCAGCACAAGTCTGGAGTAAGGATGTTAACGATTAATCGTTAATCGATTAAGTAGTAGTTTGCACCTCATTTGACATTGTTTTGTCTGGCGGAGCCATTTGTTGACTTAACTAACTAATACTAATACTGAGTAGTTTTTGCTGCAAATGCTTTGTACTTTTACTTAAGTATATTCCTAACACCAGTACTTTTACTTGTAGTTGACTATTATTTAGTAATGTAACAGCACTTGTACTTGAGTACAGATTTTCAGTACTCTTTCCACCACTGACTGTGTTTGTTTTTTTATGCTCTGAGTTGTAGAATTGTCTTTGATGTGAAATTGCATGTGCTTCCGTCTTGACCAGGACTCCCTGGAAGAAGAGATTTAGTATCTCAGTGGGACCTTCCTGGCTAAATAAAGGATAAATTAGAAAATAAAAAATGTCAGACTTATACCCACAGGGTATATCCGGTGAGTCAGACTAAAGACAATGTGAAGCAAGATGAAAAAGGCCTCAGTGGTGTTCTTCTTTTTGTGAACACACAGCTGACAAACCCCCTGCTCACCCTGATCACCATTCTAACACGGTGAAAAAGGACTAATGTAAAGACAGTGGTCACACAACAATATTCTCCCATTCAGTAATGGGATGACACAAAATAGAAATGACCTGACTGTAACTCCAGTTTTCAGTGTTTGCATGGACCACCATTACACTGTATCACAAAGTCAGTGTCAGAATGTACACAGAATTACTGTGGAGGATGTAATTATAGGATGATTGATGGCAGTGATTGCAGTGGTGCTATCAACGAGTAAAACCTATCACTGAATTATAAATGAAACCTACGTCATAGATACGACAGCAGGGCTGACATTGACCCCTTGTGTCAATTATTTAACAACCTTAACAGTAAAGATAACAGTTGATTCATTATCATGCCAAAAATATAGATGAATGCAAAAATACAAATTATTTTAAACAATTAAGAAAAAACAAATTATACAACCTTTATTAGGCTCACAGTGTCAGCAGATATGCTGATTTATTCACTTAGAAACACTCCTTGGAGAAGTGATGAGCAGCAGTGATCACAGGGTCTCAGCCTGCAGCAGAGAGCCGGCACACATGAAACAGTCAAACCTCCCTGAGGTGTGTTTAAAACCGTGTGCATCTGCAGTACATTTCAACATTGTAGAGCTTCCAGCAGAGGATGACAGCTCAGTGAGACTCAAACTGACAGACAGAGGAATGAAAGAATCTGCAGACACTGGTCTCGGTCTGTACTGGGAACTATAGGGGTGATGGTGAAATGTGATCCAGGAAGCTGGAGCTGAACATGTGGCTGCAGGTTGCAACCTGGAACACACACCGGGAGGGAGGTGTGAGAGCGTGTGTGATGATGTGGGTGTTAGTGAGATGTGAGCTGACCTTGGTGGCAGCAGTAATGGCCTGAGGTTTGTTCCCTACAGCACTGGATGTTTAGAAGAAAACATGAACGTTTCCTTTCAGTCTCAATTTCAGGTTCAGTCGAGTTTACAGACTCCACAGAAACTCAGTTTCACAGCAGAATGGAAAGCTTTTCTTCAAATGGCAACATCAGTGTTAAATTTTGTAAGTGACTTGGTAGAAAGCCAACTTTTCAGTTTAGGAAAACAAAATCAGTACAGTACAGTTTTGTTCATGCAGACTTTGGATTATTTTAAAGGGACAGTTCACCACAAAATCAAAAATACATATTTTTCCTCAGAGATCAGCCATCAGCCATTCCAAACTTAAGAATGCCAAATGCCCAATATGAGATCTGAAAATCTTCTGCAGTCAACCCAAACCTTTCATCACAACTCTGATCAGTTTGGTTAACATCCTACTCACTGTAACTTTGCCTAAGAAAATGCTAACACAGGCTCATTTCGTAGTATTTTATGGAGAATTGACCAGGTGGCGGGAAAAGCAATGAAGAAATAGCCAATCTTCTCATAGATTGTCTTGTTAAATTACATAGAGGCATCGCTAATATAATGAGACTTTCACAACCAAAAAACTCCTTGTTGTAGCTTTAATTTTAAAATTTAAAGTAGTTCATAGATAATGTTGGACTCTTAGAATCTTCTGCTATTCAAGCATGCATCATCTGTTGGAAACAACAATGTGGTCAGTTAGAGATCCGTTGTTACAAAGAGAGACAGATTTTTAAAACAACAAGAAGTACGATGAAGCATGAAAATACCATGAGTACCTCCAGTATGTCTTTATTTAATTGGACGGCCAGACAAAATGTTTTATATGCCTCCAGCATCTTGCATCTCAGTGAAGCAATCAAGCCTGCCTAATTGATTTTTATTTAGCTTTTGTAAACCCCAGGAGTCACACATTTCTCTTGTTCTGTGTGTTTGTGTGTGTTCTGAAATGCACTTCAAATTACAGTAGGCCTTTTCTCTTGATTTGCCTTTAATATTTTGTTTAGGTACAATGTTTGCAGCTGTATTCATGTCAGTCGCATTTTTAGTGTTATTCTGTGTTGAGATGGTGCAAATATTTTCAATACTCTCACATTTTTCTGATATACTTCTCTTGTATTTTTTCACATAAATGACACTACAGAAGTGTAAAAAATATGCAGAGGCAAATTATTCTGTGAGACACAGAGGGGGTCCCTGATATATTCTCTGTCTTGTAAGGGGTCCTTGGCTGAGAAAAAAATGAGAATCACTGAGCTGAATAATCCAGTGGGGGAGAAGAAAAGATATGAAGTGCAAGAAAGCTTTAATTCAGGTTTGACACATGCTTGCGGGTGCACCCTTTGCATGTGGATTTCATGCTTTTTTAATGGAAACCAAAAGCCCAAACGTGCACAGGAAACATGGAAATACACAAGCTAACGTGAGCCCAGTTGATGCACAGCCACACCATGCCATCTCGAATTTCACAACACCCAGAACTGACAGCAGAAAAAACCGCAGGGCAGAACACTTTGCCCTTCACTGCCACTCTGACAGAGCTAAAAGCAATCTGCACAGAACAATCTGCAGGGCAGAAATGTCGCTCCCTGAGATCAGTGATCAAAAGAGCTCTGTCATGCTTTTTCCTCTTTCACTCCGCTGCAAAAATGAGCTTGTTCATGTAGTATTATGAAAGGAAATCGAAATCATTTGAACCTATCATGAGACCAGTGAGTCTAATGAGAGTGAACACACAAAGAGTTGAAAGTTATGAATACCAGTGTCATAAACTGTCTCTCAGTTCATATGGGTTTATGAAAACAGCTCTCCCCATGTGTATCATGCTCTGAAAGTTCAGGTCCATGTCTCCAGGTAGACTGGCGCTGGCGGTTTCAGTGGAGGGTGACAGGTATGTGGGGTCTTATCTCCAGTCAGGGCACTTGGTGACAGATAATCAGATTACTACAGTCAGGGTCACCACTTGGGGTTGGTATCTTTTTCATCTGCGAGGCTGGATTAAAATAGTTTTAGCATAATTTAGTCTAGGGGCTGGGTTACTTCACATGTGTGCTACCAGAGGGTGTATTCTTATAATGTCCACAATAAAAATAGATACCTGACAGATTGCAGGTCTCACTGTGTGGATGCGAGCAGAGGTGGATGGCTGTTTATTCTGCGTGACAGTGTGTCTGGTTCGTACGTGCACATACATCAAATTTCACATTGATCTCGGTCTGTAAGATATGGATCTAGGATTGGCATAATGAGGTATAATGTAATCCTCTGTGTGATAATTACAGGTCTAAGACGGATTCCATCTTTGAAAAACACTTGAATATGCTTATCCCTGTGGACAGAACAAATCTGTCTAAATTCAGATGTCTGAAGCATAGCTGTGCTATCCTGGTTCTGAAAGAGTCAGTTCACACATATCACTTTCAAGACAGGAGTATCAGCGTAGCTCAGCCATCACTAGACGTACATGTGGGGGAATCATTCTGTGCTTTAGCTTAAATTTAAACTTTTCAAGTTTTCCTTGAATGATTTTCTCAACATAGAAACGCAGAAGTCTGCCAAATAATGCTAAAAATACTAAAGAATCAGAAAGATTTTTGTCATTATACTCAAGTACAATAAAATTGCTTCTCTCTGTGCATCAGAAAAATATAGACATAAAACATAAATTAAAGCAGAAACAGGCAAACAGCAGTAAAAGCAGCTTTAAAATAGATTGAAGGTTAAAAAACTGAGCCACAACATGAAAGGGAATATTTAAATGGTGACTTCATCTGCATCCTTTTTGGGTTTTTCAAATGGAAACTCACAATCAGATGTTAGCAGAAGATGGTGATGGGAAAATAACATTTTTACTGTGAAAACATACTTTAGAGCTGCAATGGTTAATCAATGAATCAATTAGTTGATTGGAAGACAGTTAGTTTCCAACTATTTTGATAATCGATTATCTTTTATCAACCTGGAGTAATCGACTATTATATATATCATTATTATATTTTTATGCACACAGCCTTGTATCTTCACATATTTTATACAAGCAGCTTGTCTGAAATGATTAAACATGAACTTCACCTGGCAACAGCAGAAACGCTACATTTCTAATCTTATTTATCTGTTCAAGGACAATAATACTACGTAATAAAAGGACATAATACAAAACATAATACATAATACAAAACATTTCACTAATGGTAATAGAAGCATTACAATATGTATTAAAACTGGACCAACCATGAAAAAAACTGAGAAAAAAATCTGAAAACGTTAGCCTTATTGAGAGACATTACAGATGACCCGGTGCTCTGTGTAATTTGCTCTGGCTTAGAATATACAGCATCATAACTCATGAGACATTCTTCCACAAATATTTGCTCATGTAGTGTTTCTGAAATAAAAAGTAAATCAGCAGCTAAAACCTTCAGTGAGCAGCCAGAGGAGGGTGATTTAAGTGTGAGATGAGGATGGATTACAGTCTGATTGAAAAACAGAGAAATATAATGAATTCCATTTGAATGTAATGAACGCTGCGGTAGACGTATAATGAATCCCACAAATCAACATTACTTACCTCATCATCACACGCTTTAATAGTCATATTCATCTCATGCAATGCATACATTCAGAGAACATTAAAGTGGAGGTGTACCTCTGTATTGCATGCTGTACTTGATTTGCTCCATATGGAAACTGAGTTTTAAATTACATATCTTATCCAGAGACAGATGCTAGTATTTTTTTAGGGATTATATTCTTTGATTTTTTTGAGGATCATAAAATTGTAAATTAAAGGCGCAGTAGAAATACACACCCTCTTTCTAACTTACACTCAGCACAGAACATGTTGTCCACACTTACTAAAAAAAGGATATAACTCAAAGGATCAATCATAGAATTATATTCAGCAGGGGTGATCAGGCCTAATGAAGAGATAGTGGATATGAAGCACAAAGACCAACATGATGTATTTCAAGGTCTCAATTGATGCTAGTCCATACTATATATATTTTTAAAAACAACTTAAAGATGAATTTGGAAGTATTGGAAGTTACCGCAAGATGGCGGAACACGAAAAGCGGTCGCCAGATTTGTCTATAGCTGCTAAAGGGAAAAGTTCCATTGTGCTCTGGATCCAACATGAAACCGTAGGGACAGTGTCGGAAATCCACTGAAGAAGAACACATCTTGCACTAAAAGGAAGCACCCACACACAACTCTCCCACTTCATATCACATAATTCCCAATAGACTCTCCAAAACCCGCTTCTCAGAGAGATCTGATTCAACCAACACACTTATTATTTATGACTGACAACCTGGTGATGAGGCTCTTGGTGTCAAGAGTTTGGAAATGCTTATATTTTAAGCACTGCCACCATGGCCTTACATGTGTTGGCCACAGCACACTTTTGGTGATTCATGTCATCCAAACAATACACAAAAGGCAATTTAATGCAACTTAAAGTATTTTATGTATGTTATACTTATTTGTTTATACAACAATTTTTTCATAGTTCACCTTTTGGTGTTTCCGGTTCTCCGGATAAGGATAAAACTTTGTGGCCACCTAACTGGGATATTTTGTAGCCACAAGCCATCAGGCACTGGTTATGTCGATCTTTGTGTCTGAAATAATGGGGTGCTGCAGTAGCTCAGTTGGTAGAACTAGTGTCCCATGTACAGAGGCTGAGTCCTCAGCAGCAGCTGTGGGTTTGATTCCAACTGTCCCCCATCTTGCTCCTCCATGTCCTATTTGATCTAAAAGCTGTTCTGTCAAAGAGACAATTATCCCAAAATCAAAAATCCATATTTTTCCTCTTCATGTACTTTTAATAATGACTAAACTTGCTGTGTAAGAAAGTGTAACACATCAACTGCCAGTTTTGCACATACTCATACTTTTCCTGCATCTGTCTCATCGCTCCCTGTTCTGTTCAGTATCAGTCTACAGTGTCGACAAACCGTGTCTGCACACTGTCTTCTTAACCGGGGGTTTCTAAAGCCAGAGTACAATCAAAGTAATGATTCCAGGGATTTTGATAACATCAGTTATGTCGTCTGAGATACAAAACTGAAGTATGAATAACACAGATTAAGATAGAGATCCGGTTAAAAGAAGGATTGTTGGAATGTGACATGACAATTTTCTTACCATTGAATCGGTTTAGAGATAAATTAAAATACATTGTGTTGTTAAGTGTCACTTTAAGTTTCCCTCTAAAGCATAGAGATGAATCTAAATGATTTTAACCTAATCTGAGTCTAGCATGTATTCATTTCAAAGCATCTGGGGTTACTTGGAGAACATCTATTCAAAACATATTTATAGCATATTTGAAATAACATAAGAAAAAACGCTATCTAATTAAGTATGTAAATGCAGCATTCAACAAATGTTTTATGAGCAATTTGTCTTTAAATGATAAAGATTGTGGTTTTAATAGTTATTGATGCCCGGTCTCCCTTGTCACACAGATATTGCAGCTCCAGCAGTGTGGGATCTGTGGTCCTTTGTTGATAATAAAAGCAGCAATTTGGTGGCTCATGCCTCCAGGATCGTCTAATGCACACACACCAATCACCAGCGCAGACCTACATTACACATGCAGCCGTTTACACTCGGATCAGGACTGAACCACCCACTGTCATCTGCATGATACCGAGTCATCAGACTACAAATCCCTCCTCATAGCTCTGTGATGACAAAGGCTTAGAAGTAATAATTTCGATGAGTACTTTTTGCTAGTATTTCGCCACCAGAGGAATAATTATGGGGAACAGTTTTGGCTGCCACCTGACTGAAAAGGCTCGGAGGCAACTTTCTGGTCCTGAAACAATGTGTTGTTTTACTTTGCCTTCTTTTTTTAAGTCGAGGCATGCTGGGACAGGAGTCAGATACCTCACCACAGGCTTCCCATCTGCTGTTGTGTCATTGTGTCTTCTGTGTCCATTTTGTGTTCTTTGTGGAACTTATGGGGAAATGATTGGTCTCTTTACAAAAAAGCATAGTCAGAGGAGTTATCTGTGTATTATGTGTTTTTTCTGCAGATATAAAAATGATACAGACAAGACCATTTACTTAGGGTACTCGTTATTTTCCACAAAGGTGAGGCTCAGAGGTAGAGCAGGTCATTCACTAATCAGAAGATCAGCTGTTTCATTACCAGTGTCCTTGGGTAAGATACTGAACCCCAAATTGTCCCCAAAGGCTGAGTAACCGGTGTGTGAGACTGTGCGTAGTTTCTCTCTCTGATGAGCAGTTGTCACCTTGCATGACAACCTCTGCCATTGCTGTATGAATGTGTGTGGGAAATTATATGGATATGGGTAGCACTGGTTAGTTTACTTCCTCTCTGGGCAGCGATGACTTCTTTATATTCTCATCTCAAAGCAACTTGGTCATGTCAATATGTCATAACTTTTACTGCTCTTTGTGCTGATGTTATTGACTTATTATCCAGGTTTTCTTTCTTATTCTTTATTCGTATTTCTCTTGTATAACAGCTGAAAGCTGGGAGTGTGGGTGGGAGAGGGAAGTGGGGAAATGTCTGTATCTGTGTGTTTCTCATGTAATGCTGTTTTGCTTGTATATTTTGTTTCTTTTAAAATTGAAAATGTGTCAATACAGTGCATTTACCCAATAATTCTATTCTATTCCTGTTCTTTGATTTTTATGGTATATTACATGCCTCTTTTTCTGTTTTTACAGGTCTGAGGATCTTCATGGAGTTACTAAAGATGGCATCTTTTGGAAAAACTCTCCTTACTTTAGCAGCGGTGTTCCTTTATGTGCTGCGATGTCAGGGGAGTATGGGAAAGGGAAAAGACAGCTCGCCGCTTAGATTCACACACCATCTTTACAATGCCACCATCAACGAGAACTCTGCCCCGCGGACGTACATTGAGACGCCAGTGAAGATGGGCATTGAAGTGACAGATCTCTTTTGGGAAATCAATTATAATATCGTCTCAGGTGATGATGATGGCCTTTTCCAAGCCGAGGCAGTTAAAGTTGGGGATTTCTGTTTCCTCAGGATCAAAACGCGCAGCAGTAATTCTGCACTCCTCAACAGGGAGGTCAGAGACACTTACACTCTCACTGTGGAAGCAACTGAAAACACTTTTGACTTCCAAACGAAGACAAAGGTGTTTGTCCAGGTGCTTGACACCAACGATCTAAAGCCTCTCTTCTATCCTGCCTCATACAATGTGGCCATCAGGGAGGACACTCAGCTTAAGTCAAGTGTGGTCAGGGTTAGCGCTACAGATGCCGATATTGGGAGCAACGCTGAGTTTTATTACTCTTTCACCAGCAGAGCTCATCCTTTCATTGTCGACCCCTTCACAGGCACAGTCAGTCTCGTCAAGAAGCTCAATCACAGCCGCACAGACAGATACGACCTCACTGTTTTAGCTGAGGACAGGACGAAGAAGATATCTGGTGTTCAGAAATTTGGTAATGTTGCAAGGGTTACAGTAAATGTACAAAAGATGTCCATGGGGTCTCCAGTTATCACACTACCTCCCAAACACACAGTCTCCACAGACGGCAAAATAACTATCGATGTCCACGTGGAGGCGGGAGTTAAGCCTGTGGAATCCCTTAATATTGTTGGAGGGGATCCCCACAAGTGTTTTGAGATAATCCCCTTAGGGGCGCAGGGCAGTGACTTCCAAGTGATCTCTGCAAAGAGGATTAACTGGTCTCAAACTCCTTTTGGGCTGAATCTGTCCCTTCAAGCTAAAGACAGGAGCTTCCCGAGTTTGCTCTCTCCTGTTACACAGATCCATGTTCCAGCCTATCATTACAGCCCGTTGGCATTTATTGAAGACACCTACATTGTCACACTGAGTGAGTTTTCCCCCCCTAGAACTCATGTAGTTAAGGTTTCTGTCACCTCAGTACCTTATAATGTTACCTTTAGTATCAAAAATAATCCAGACAGCACTAAATTCAAGATAAATCCCAAAACAGGAATTATCATAACAACAGAGAAGTTTGACTATGAGGAAAAGAATCGTTATGAGTTTGATGTAGTGGCCAATCATGGTGAGGCTGAGACTCACATAGTGGTGGAGGTAACGGATGAAAATGACAACAGCCCACAGTTCAGCCAGACCTCCTACCAGGCCACACTGGATGAAAACTCCCCTGTTGGCAGCAGCATTTTGAAAGTAGTCGCCACAGACAACGATAAAGGTAAAAACGGCTTTGTGACTTACGCTATTGCCAACTCAGGCCCCTTACCCTTCACAATCGACCCGTTTACTGGTGTCATATCAACCTCCGAACACTTGGACTATGAGCTGATGAAACGGCGTTATCACCTGAGAGTTTGGGCGTCAGACAGCGGCAATCCCTTCAGTCAGGTCAGCGAATGCCCCGTGACGATAACCCTGAACAATGTCAATGATAACATCCCTCTGTTCGAGAGGGTGGGCTGCAACACCACTGTGCCTCTAGATCTACCTGTGGGGCACACAATCGCTGAGCTGTCAGCTATTGATTTAGATGAGCTGCAGCAGCTGAGGTATGTCATCGAGTCAGGAAACGAGCTCCAAGTATTTGGCATCGATCCCGTGTCAGGAGCCATCACCCTCAAACAGCCAATTCCCCTGAGAGCGTTTTCATTCACTTTGCGAGTTGTTGCCACTGATGGCCGACATCGCTCTGAAGCTTCAGTCGTCAGGGTGACTGTGACCAACAGAGGTGATGAGGCAACAGTGCGCTGCCAGGAAACGGGCATTTTCAAACAGCTGACTGATAAACTGATAGAGTCGATTAAACCCATTTTAACCAATCAAGAGGAGGACGACATATTCTCTGATATTCACATCACCAACCGGCATTCTCCCAAGTTTGACTTGAGCCTCCCAAGTTCAGTTGACCTCACTGAAGACCATCCACTAAATTCCACCATCGTTCAGTTCAAGGCAACAGATGCCGACACTGGGTTTAATAGTAAGCTGGTGTTCGCTATATCAAGTGGGAATGAGGATGGCTGTTTCTCCATCGACACTTTCTCTGGTGACCTTCAGTTAGTTTGCCCGTTAGACAGAGAGAGTAAGGAGTTCTACATTTTGAACATCACTGTTTATGATTTGGGAACACCGCAAACATCCGCATGGAAGTTTGTTGCAGTGAATATCATGGATGTCAATGACAATCCCCCTGTTTTTGGTCAGCCAAGATACGTGATACATGTGCCTGAAAACACAGAGGTGGACTCTATTATTTTCACAGCTCGTGCGATAGATTATGACACAGATGCAAGTGGTAATGTTCAGTACTCCCTGCTGACGTCCACTGACATGTTCAGGATTGATGAAGTGACTGGTGAGGTGACGGTGACGGGGCGTTTGGATCGAGAAACCTCACCCAGGCATGATCTCCAGATTGAAGCCAGAGACCAAGCCAAGCTCGGCCCTCAGTTGTTCTCCACGATTGACCTTGTGGTGGTTTTGCAAGACATAAATGACAACCCACCCAAGTTTGCACCCAAAGTTTACCAAATTAAAGTTCCAGAGGATGTACCTGTGGGCACACTCCTTGTCTGGGTTGAGAGTGTTGACTTGGATCTGGGAAGCGGAGGTCTCGTCACCTACAACCTCAAGAATACGGAGGGTGGCATCTTTCATCTCGACTCATCCACGGGGGGCTTGACCCTCGAGAGGGAGCTGGACTTTGAGAGGCGGCCGGTTTACAACCTTACAGTCCGGGCCGTCGATCATGGCCTCCCTCGCTCCCTCTCGTCCTCCTGTTTTGTGGAGATTCAGGTTCTGGACGTCAACGAGAACCTCCACAGGCCTGTGTTCTCAGAGTTTGTGTATGAAGCTGGAGTGATGGAGGATGCAGCAGTGGGGACATCAGTGGTCACGCTTACAGCTTCAGACAAGGATCTGGGCAGAGATGGAGTTGTCAGGTACCACATCCATGAAGGCTCTGGTCTTGGAGTGTTCACGATTGATGAGGAAACAGGTAAAAACACTGTGGCTTTTTTTGTTTTGTTTTGTTTAATTGTAGTGGTTATATTGTTGATAAAAAAGAGAACCTGAGAAAATTCTTTATCTTGATCTAAGGGACTCTTCAAAAATAAACTACTTGGACACACTGATCCTAAACTATATTATAGAGCTGACATAGTTTGACTCGGATTTAGTTCTTCTGTTGGCCTAATAGAGATAATAGAAGTAGAAATGGAAGACTTAGGTTTGTAGTTCTGTTGTTTTACATTTGTTGCCCGGTACAGCCTTAATGTTCTTCCTCCTCTTCTTCTTACTTTATTGCCGGGCAACCAACAACAGTGCTGTTTTAGGACTGAAGTAAATGATCTTCATGATCAAAAAGCCTAAATTGACAGTTATTTTCACAATTAATTGTTTACTCTATAAATGTCAAAAAAAAAAGTGAAATATGCTTCTCACAATTTCCTCGACCCCAAAGTGACGTCTTCAAATTGCTTCTCTTGTCCAAGAGACTCTTCATTTGCTATCATAAATAACAAAGAAACAGCAAATTCTTGCATTTGAAAAGCTGGAAGCAGCAGATGTTTGTAATTTCTGCTTGAAAAAACAATGAATTGATTATTAGAGTGGTTGGCAATTATTACCTTTACGTCGACTAATTGAATTATCAGCTAATCTTTGCAACTCTTCTGCTCACAAGTTGTTTCCCTGTTTCCAGTCTTTGTTCTAAGTGAAGTCAGCTGGCTGCTTGATGTGTCTGTATATTTAGCTTACAAAGCAGCCACATCAGTCTCAGTCTCATATCAGTCTTCTCAGCTCACTCAAACTAATGCAGTGGCCGTTTGGAACAGGCCAGTTGCTTCGCTCCTGCTGCTTTTATCGTTGTTAGGGGTCGTGCCCAGTCGGCACACTGTGCCGTTTGGAGCGAAGTGCTGCTTGAAGCATTGTTGAAAACTTCAGTATAACTGCTTGCAGTGAGAACCGCTCATTCAATCAACTTCACACTTGACACTGCACTCCCTTGGGCACAGAGCAATATACTTACCAACTGTAATGTTGACAGAGATTTCTGTGCGGCCTGTAAAGGCTCGCTACAGACTATGATAAAGACACACTCACCTCTGTCCGCACAGACCTAAAGCCCCACCCACGCTTCTGCACACAGCGCTGTTTACCTGTTTGTTTAAGGTTTTTATTTATTAATATTTAATGATTCACATGTCCGAATTAGGACGGAGCAATATGGACAAATTCAAATATCACAATATTTCTAACCAAACACATTGAAATCTCTATTTATCGGCAATATTGGTGCCTTCACAAAGTATTAACACAATGAGATTATTGATAGATTATCATCAGTAATGTGGGTATAATGACTAAGTGGGTAAACTCAAATAATAGAGCAGCTAAAACAGTCTGGTAAGTAAGCAAATTACATCTTGCAGCTTTTAAAACCAGAAAAAGACAACACATCTCATGTCATTAGATACAATCCAAAATCTAAGAAATATCTCATATAGTCTCATATTACGATATGGATTTCATATTGATATACAGTATTGTGCAGCCCTGGTCCAAAATGCATCAAATTTTAACACTGCATGTCCTTGGGTCCCCAGCAATACATCCAGCAAGTGGGAAGTAAATCAGATGAACGGTTCTTGAGAGATCCAGAAAAAAGAGATTCCTTCTTTTATAGTTGGATAAAGAAATAGGCTTATTTCCCAAAATGTCTTGGCTTTTATTTCAAGAGAGCAACAGAGCCTACTTTACTCATCGTCAATACATCAGACTGATCTTTTACCATGGAATTTATTAAATAAAGCATTAGGCAAAGTCTTTTGTGCTAACAGATTGAATTCCGACATATGAAATAAAAGCTCATTACAGATCATATCTTTATTTGCCAAAACAATTTCACCACAGCTATTAGTAGCTGTTGTTTAGCTTGTGATCGTATCACACAGTCGTTGTCAGCAGATGTTAGATGTTCACACTTCAGCGACACATTTCTTCATGTAGTTTCCCTTCGCTTACGATAAGATGAGACATGTACATAGTTGTAAAACATGATATTTCCTTTTTTCACATCAGCATGTCCTCTGCAGAGGATGCCCTCCGACCTCTCAAGATATCGTTGTGAATTCCATTAGTCCGCTGTTGCACTTAGGGCTTAGATAAAATCAGGGCAAATAGAGTTCGCTGTCATAATGGAACTGTCCTGAAATATGTCTCTTTTTTCTGTGTTGCTAGTTTTTTTGCTCTCCCTCAGGGTATCCAAATTTAAACCGCTTCTCAAGGCTACTGTGTGCAGAAAAGTCGATCTCTCTTGTTTGCAGAATCCCAGCATATGATATCTACCCTACCATAAGAATTTGAGCAAGTTTTGGCAACACAAATGTGTCACCGTCTTGCTGAGCCTCTGGGTGTCAATCCAGACTTTTTTAAAATGCAAACAAGCTCTTTCAGCTAGATGAAAGTCATAGTGATTGGTTTCTCCTCCGGGGTGGATACAGTTATTAGGGATATAATTAATTATACTGATAAGTGATTAGTTCCTGAGGCACGAGAGCAGGTTTGAAACAAGTAAATACTGGTGCTCTGATCACAAATGAAAACAGTGTGGAGAAACTAACTGCCCACCCTTTTGTGTGCCTCAGGTGTGATTCGTACAACAGAGACATTGGACCGTGAGATGATGCCTCACTACTGGCTCTCCGTCTACGTCACTGATCTTGGCACGGAGCCTCTGATCTCCTGGACTCATGTCTTCCTGGATGTCCTGGATGTCAACGATAACGCCCCAGAACTTTCTCAGCCGGTGTATTTTGCTTCGGTCCTGGAGAATGTGGATAAAGTCAAGTCTGTTGTCCAGGTGTCGGCCACAGATGCAGACACTTCATCGGAGGGGAAACTTACATTCCAAATGCTGGAATCTCATCGCACGTACTTTGATGTGGATCCCCAAACAGGTAATTAAGAGTGAATCAGCAGCAATGTTGTCCACTACAAAGCAATACACTTCCACTGAACATGCAAAACAATTTCCAGAAATAATTATACTGATTTCCAGTGGTGTTTAAGGTCACCTTTTTAAAATGGTTGACAACACAAGCAGTATAAACATAAAAGCTCATTTAATTGGTAGACTTCCTTTCTTCTTTTGTAGAAATATTCAGCTAGGAATCATCATGATTTGACATGGTGCTGATACAGCGCAAGGCTTTCTTTAGGCGTTTTCAGATTAGAGAAGCTTTTTCATCGTTTTGAGGACAGACTCCCTAGTCCCCCTTTTTTATTGCATCTTCAGTGCAAGAAGTGGGCAGAATCATAGTTTTTAGAGCACTCTTTAGAGGAACTTTTTCAAGATATAAGGTATCTTATACTGGATACTTCTATATCTCTTGTCAGATGGCAGCAGGGTGAACAGATTGGGGTGGATATTATCTTTTAGTATCCTTTTAAGGGTCCTTTTGTGCTGAGAGAGTTCCTACTCTAACGTAGAAACTAAGTGACATAAGTGTACATTGACTGCACTGGCAAGCGCCTTTTTTAAAAAACAATGGAAACTTTATTCATCTAAACAACAGCTTGTCACATAATAATGTAACAAAACATAGACATGTGGACAGACATAGAAGTGACATTGCTATACCAACTGTTTGTGTCTGTCTGTCTGTCAACCTTATGTCACTTCAGTGCTCCTGTCAGCAGTGCAAAGTTCTCAGAAGATTCCCAGTGGACAGTTCTTTTCTAGTCCACAGAACGTTTTGTCCAAAAATACTTATTGTAGATGAGTTACTACTCATTTAAAAAAAATGTGATGTCAGCCTGTTGTTTAAGCCTAAAGTGTTACATGAAGAACCCAACTCACTGTCTGCCTGTAAAGGTGAAAACAAATTGACAGGCAGTGGGCATCACAGGGTGTTTGGTGCTGGGATCTTCAAAGCTAAATTTGGGGAAAGAGTTGCTGATGACCTTGAAGCAATAACATCAGGTAAAACGTTTTAAAATATGTACACAGGTGGGGTTTAACAGGTTAAAATAACCTAAAACATGTAGTTTTATGTAAAATAAACTTGCTACAGGGTGTTTTAACTGGTCATGAAACAGTCTAAATTTAATAAGCAAATGAGACCATCAGAGAGAACATTGACTATTTCTTTTAATTATCCTTAAATAGATAATTCACCCAAAAATGAGAATTCAGTCATTATCTACTCACCCTCATGCTGATTGAAGGTTGGGTTTATTTTACAGAAAAAACAACTGAATCATCCATACTGCTCATCTGGTGTAATCCAAGTCTGGTCACCATTCACCTCCATTGTTTGGGAGACTCTGCAGTGCTGTTTTTCTGTGAAACTCACCAGTGTTTTATGGTTTAAAAAACTAAAAAAATGATAATTTTCATTTCTGGGTGAACTATCCCTTTAATGCCAGCCACTAGGTGAGATTCTCCTTGAAACCAGATGAAATGATTCACTGCACACAGTCCAGAAGAGCCTGTGTTTACACTTTAAAAAGAAGTTAAAAGAAGCAGGAGGAGTTTGTGGTTGTGGTGGTGGAAACATTACCACATTCGTCCACAGGGACACCCAAAATCAACACAATATGAAAGTTCCTTGTTGTCACTTTAATTCTCAGGATGATCCAACAGAAATGGTACATATGGGCAATGGTATATGACTCCAACATTTCTCCCCTTTTCTACCTGTGACATATAATAAAATAATAATTTAGATTACTTTGTGACAGTATGTATTGACAGGCATTGGCGGGCAGGCATTTATACATTCACTCTGGGATATAGGATGTAATTGGATGAGTCTGCACAATGTCATCCTCCAGTTTTACAAGCAGTTTGGACAGAAATACAGCCTACTCGCTCCCTTGTGATTGATCTACATTTTGATTCAAACACCCCCTGTGAATATTAGACATCTGGAGGACCACTGTTCTTTCTTGTCTGCAAATTGTTTCGACACATCTGTATGTATGTCGCCATGTCCCCGTGGCAGATTTACATTTTGATTCAGGGGTATTACTGCAGCTGTAAAACCTAACAGTGAGTTACTTCCCACATGAGAGGGTTGAAAATGGTTGATATATCCTAATGCACTGTTGCAAGTCTGAGCAGAGCAAGTCATGCAGAAACTGGGTGTAGCAGAGAGAGCAGAGCTGAAAATTAAACTTCATAATGAGAGACCCCTTCAGAGGTCACTCACAAACTCACTCGTGCATGTTCTGAACAGTTGTGCAGAAGTGGAGAAAAAAACTCAAGTACTAGAAAGAAAAAAAGCCACTCAGGCATGTTAGTGTTCATGTTTGACAGTTGCAACTGAGTCATCTGATGTGGACTTTGATGTTCAGGCACATTAGCGTGGCATTGGCTCCTGCGCTACAAGCCGCTACAGGCCCAGTTCTCTTCACATAATCCCCAGGTAGTTCTGGTGTTTGTCCACACCCAGAGGCCAGTATACTGAAGGATTACCGACGGGGAGGGCCAGCTCAGAGAGAGACGTCACACAAAGGCAGGCAGGACAGGAGGTGTTGAAACAGCCGCAGTGTGTCATATTAAAACATGACTTTTTTTGTGCAGAAGCAGCTGTATTTGATATTCATTTACTCATACATAGAAGCACAGGGTCAAATATGTTTAGCTGAAAAGGTTTATTGTGACTGTGTGTACTTTTTACACTCCAAGGATTTTTTTGTAGACTGAAGAGCTTTGAATGTAGATGACACAAATTTATGTAAATAAGCTCTTAATTCTCATATTATATCTCCATTAGTTTCAAAAAGTCCTCTGTAGTTCATATATAAAATATTAGCGCTGTCGAATCAGATTTGACTGGATTTGACTGGATTTTGCCGTTCAGTATGAAGATTTGACAATTTGTTCCTTTATTTCCCTGTTCAGCGCCACACTTTACTCCTCCATGAGCCTCCATGAGTCTCATGATTTAGCCTAGCTCCCTCGTCAGCTGTGATGTGACATCAGATTTCCACACAGTCAGAGAAAGTAAACGTGTGCATCCTCATAGTTCAGGTATAAGATCCCAGCGCACCATAAAGCCTCTCTTCTGCTGGGTGGCTGACAGCACTGGCAGCAGCTGTCCTCTGTTTCTGTCACTCTTCTCTGCTTCCCTCACAGTTAGTTTTGTGGTTTGTGTGTAATTTTGAGCTTTGTTACGTTTACTGCCTGTCATGCCGCATTGCTCAGTGTACGAGCAGAAACTTGTTACCAACACCACCTCAGGTTTCACATTTTCTCACCAGTAAACCATCAGTGCATGTTGTCACATGGATTTTTTTTTTTTAGTATTTGAGCCAGCTAATATAAAAATAAATTTATGATTCCACTTATTTATAATTCCTCATTTAAATTGTACCTCAGTGTAAGCTGTGTTTTATGCTGTAATTGTAATGCACACTGACAAAAAACCCCAAAGAAAACATCTGCTCGACTTGAAGAATCTCATTAGATTGAGGTGTGAATCGACTCATTGACTTTCAGGGAGCAGCCATTATAAAAATAATAGGATTAAAAAAATAAATACATTTACAATAATATGGAATCAGTGTTAAAATACTTGACTAACCACACAAAAACATCGAAAGATGATTACACTGATGAAAGTGTAAACAATAAATAAAAAAATAATAATAATACATTTGTAAAAAAAAAACAGTAAAAAGAAAGTGAAAATATCCCCTAAAATGATTAGAAGACACCTAAATGCAAAATTACATGACCTGCCACCGTAACTTAACAGAAGCACCAAAAAACATATGGCCAAAAGTATGTGGACAATCCTGTACACATTCTTGTGTACTTTTAATCTCAGGCTGCTTTCTGTTTGGGTTTGGCCATTCAGATCTTAAAGTTTCAGCCTAAAATATTTTAGATGAAATGTTCTCACAACTTTGTGTCAACAGTTTATGTTTGTTCCAGCCTCATGAATAAATAGTTTCCCAGTTCGATGTTGAGCCCTAAGGTCTTGGCTCAGTCCAGCCCCCTCCCCCTCCAAAGATGTTGGATAGACTTGAGGTCAGGCCTCTGTGCTAACCAGTCAAGTTCTTCCTCGCCAGTGTCTGCCCTCATTAATGTGGCTGAATGTGAGAAAATCCAGCTGCAGTCAGGTTCCAGCATCTGGTTAAAAGACTGGAACCAGAAGAGTTGAGTCTGCCAGAGCAGCAAATAAATGTTCAAGCTTTGTTTATGAGATGTTCAGCAATCAGTCAAATGTGATATCAAGTGTGCACATATTTTCGGCCATGTAAATCAATGGAGAATTTTCACGCGAGGTATGAAAACCATTAAGAGGATATGCTGACATTTACACAGATAATGTGACATTTTACTTGAAGGCAGCAGGGCTTCAACTATACTAATGAAAAATCATCAGACGACAAATACAAGAGAGCTCTGATACCAGCATTCACTCATCCAGCTAATCCATGTAAATGAGGAAGATTGTGTTAACCTGAACGACATAAACGTGCTGCTGAAACCTGATCTTTAGAACATGATCCACCTTGTCTTAATTTCACAAATGAAGCCGCTGTTACTAATGTACAGTCAGGCTGTCTGCTGTAGAAACCTCTCATGTCTGGACAGGATGAAGATGACTCATGGCTGTACACAGGTTTCTGACTAATCTTTTATCTCCTGAAGCGAGTGCATATGTTTCAGTGGAGCACTCTCTGAGTGATTAAACCTACAAGAATTAGTTTCAAAAGTTTCAGCAGGGAAGGATGTGTGCTGAGTGTACTTTGAATCTGTTTTTGTTGAGCTGTTGAGCAAGTTGTTGTCTGATTCAGTAACAGGTTTGTGCAGGAAACAAGGGTGTGCCAAATTACCAAAATGACTGAAAATCACCATCTCTTTGTTATATAAGTTCAGGGTAGCTTTCATTACGGGTTTCACAAAAAAAGTTGTTTGTTTGCAAGGCCAGGCAAGTCAGGAATGTTTTAAATTCATTCACATTTTGCATCAGCAAATTCCCCAAATTATTGCAGAGCCTTTAAGATCCTTCAACTGATGAATTGTAAAGCATTTTTTCTGCATCTTTTTCCCTATTCTTACACATTATGTTCACCAGCCATAATCTGAGAACTTGTTACCAGGAAAGAAGAAGTCTGGTGATATTCTACATTTTTCTTACTGCCAGCAAATTCTCTGAAGAGACACAAACCAACAATAAATTGGTTTACCAAATACTGTGTGTAGCCAAAACCTGATAGTCGTCATCCTTATTGCTTCTCAGTCTGTGACACTTCCTTCTTGGGTGTCTTGATTATGGTAAAAATCATATTTGATCATTAACTTTGGAAATGTGCATTTATTTTACTTTAAAACTCAAAAACCTTTCTTTTAAACAGCGGATTTCCTTGAACTTGAAAATTGTATCATATAAATACAAAGACTTATTTAATATATGATTTGTATTATAATGTTTTTATTTGGTATATAGAATGTGAGGAAGGACTGCTGAAATGCAGCTCTCTCCTTTTGGATGCTCTAAGCACTGATGCAGTAACAGTACAGAAAACATATGCATCAAAATCCAAGCGGAGGCTGACTTGGCAATTTTTCTGTAAACAACGGCTCACTTGACCGCTGAACTAAACATGCCACAGCCTCGCTGAAAGTGGGTTTAGGCTTCTATGGAGGGATAAAAGTGCACCGCTGGAAAGAACAGGGGTGCACTGGATTTATAACACAAGACAAAACAAGAGCAGAATTGTAAATTGGAATGCGGCATAATATTTTATTTTCATGATTGGTGGAAGCCAAATTGTAATTTCAAATAAAATTCAACTAACCGCCCAGCCCTAGTTCTTTCATTACCTTTTTATGTTTATTTTGACTCACTCATCCCGTCCTGCTGATATAAATACTCACTAGAGCAGTTTTTTTTTTTTTCCAGGGACCCACTTTTAAAAAATGACAAACCTTCATGATCCAGTTCACATTAGGCCTGATCAATAAATCTGGAGAGTTAATGTGTGCATAAATGAACATTCCTGATCAATTTTACTGCCATTTCTGCATCACCTTGTATTATCTTGACACATGTTATTGAAATCATACACATTTTAAATACTTGATAAATAAGAAATAAATGTATTTAGGCTGAGTTAAAAGGCCATTGGGACATTTTAGCCTCCTTCATTACTGAGACAAAATAAGTGCATTTTGATGTAATTAACAGGCTCTCATTTTTTCCTCTCTTCAGTAAAAACAATATACAGATTTTAAATATATTTGCGGAATTTCTTCCATAGTCTTTTATTTATTTGGTGACCCAAATAAAATCTCCTGTGACCCACCTGTGGGTCCCAAGCCAGTCTTTGGGGATGATGCACTAGAGCACCAATGTGTATTAATCTGCCACTGAAAATAGTCCCCTACTCCTGTTTGTTTAATAAAAGCTGAGAGTCACAGACAGGAAGTCAGAGAGTATTGAGAGTCAGACTAGCACATTGTTGGTTTTGATCTTTTCATGAGATTGTTTACAATAAGGAGAAATGGAATAACCCCAGTTTTATCCTTATTTAACTCTTTTACCTCCAGGCTGTTTTGCATCTATCTCGGTTAAAGGTGCCGTAAGTGATTCAGGTGAAAGACCGTTGATTGTTGAGTCTCATTCTCAGGTCGACAGATACTGAGGCTGAATACCAATCAACAATCTTTCTCCACAGTCTCTTATAGCACCTTTAATCCATGAGGTGAAGTCAAATAGTTTGGAATAACTGAAATGTTTCTCCACCTTAATTTGCACCACATAGAGCAGGGATGTCGTTTTGGTTCAGGGGCCACAAACAGCCCAATTTGATCTCAAGTGGGCCGGACCAGTAAAATTAAAGCATAATCTATCGATTATTCTGGCGATTAATCAAGTAATCGGATACGAAATATTATGTGTTCTGCAATTTTTTCTATTACATTACTTTTGCTTTATTTAAGAACAATAGTATACAAAAGAGAAAATAAGACCGGTCTCTTTAATGAACAGCTATAAATTGCTAAAGTAAAAATACTCAGTGAAGTAACTTTACTTTTACTGTATATTTACTTTTACTGTTTTTACTTTACTTTTTACTGAAGTACAAAGGTAACAGTAAAGGTAGTAATGTCTGCAGAAACCACAAACAGGATGGAACAAACTCTTTTAACTGAAACAGTCACCAGAATGTTATTTTAACATATTAAAATCACAATATGTTTCTTCTGGAGCAGGATTCTCCCAGACCCCCAGGGGACTGGTTTACCAACATGTCACCTTTTTCTCCTCTTATGAGTTTGCAGGTCTGTATTTAGTCATCAAAAAATAAAACAAAAGCAATAAAAATGTAGATTTTTCAAAAAAGGAAACAATCACATGCAAGATTTTTACTTGTAATTAGGTATTTTCACACTGTGGTATTAATGTTTTTACTGAAGTAAAGGATCTGAGTATTTGTTCCATCACAGCAGGTCAGTGATCAGTGTTTCAGTGACTCTCTGTGGCTCAGTAAATAGTTTTATTTATGGCGGCTTGTCACATTAAAAACATCGGCACCACGACATGATTTTCTCTGTTTGGAGCTGCGCACCTTTCTCGGTCTGTCTAGAAGGGAACCCTTGATTTGCACAACTCTCGCGATCCGTTGTTTCTACTAAAATAATCAAACTCACGCAGTCTTTTGCGGATGTAGGGTTCCCTTCTAGAAACGACCCTCTCTCTGTCTCTCTGTCAAACTAATGACAGCAGACTGTCTGTGAACAGCATGATGTGTTTCACACACAGAGACTTTATTTGTGTGAACACTCAGGTATAGTTTGTGACCAATTTTGGCATTTTTATTTTTTTAATCAGTCCGAGAGGACGACGGCATCCGCGATTGATTAATGATCAATCTGCCCTCCTCCTCTTCCTCCTCCTCCTCCTCCTCCTCCCTCACCTGTTCGCTCTGCTGTGAAGGTCAGTTTCTGACAGAAACACAGACTCTCCTGTTTAATACGGTTGTTTAATCTTCACAGCTGGTTGGTGTCGGTGTCATTCAGCATCACGTTAGTTTCGACTGTTTTAATAAACTCCGTCATTAACAACAAGTCTCCTCCACATGCAGCTTCTCTGCTGCTGAAAACTGAATCGCGGGCCGTACGTTTGACACCCCTGACATAGAGCAAAACTGTTTGTTCCACTCTTTGCATCTTTCAACTGAGTTTTCACATTTTGTATCTGAACTCACCTTGAGAAAGTTTGTCCATACATTATGATTGCAATGATCAGATATCAAGTCAGGCAAATGAGGCAGAGAGTTTTCCATCTCAGATCAGATCTGATAGTGATCTGGTAATGGGGAGCACTTAAAGGCCCAGGGGTGCCAGCCTGCTGGATTTGCTGTTTCAATTAGTGATGAATTGGGCTGTTTGCTGCTCTTTCCAGGGGTTTGTTTACAAGCACAACTTCATTTACATACATTTGTGATTGAAGAGGTAATTTTGTATTCTTAGTTGAGGAAATAAATTCCTCTTCTAATCCAGGCCGGGTGAATTTGGACTCCTGCCTAGCAATCTTGATACGTTTGACTGACTCTGACTCCTGTGGGCCTGAGTCTTCTTCCTTCTCCCTCATTGATATTGCTGAAATGTTGCTCAGAAATGCCACATAATTTAAGGCGCCTCCCTTGAAAAGTTGATTTTGCCAAGGTTCAGTGAGTAAAATAAAGGCTACATTAAAAACAAACAAACAAACAAACAAACAAAAATGATGGGAAGTGGCCACCGTGGAATAGCTGTCCTGGCAGTGAATCTGGAGAGAGAGACGAGGAGACAAACAAACCAGGCCTGGACATGCTAGACAACACTGTTTATCTTCACGTTGGTTTTGACAGCAGTCCAGCACGGCTGAGTGAAAACAGGCGACGAGGGGGAGACGAGGCTTTACCCCTGATTCTCATGTCTGCGTTAATGACAAAAACACACTTTCTAATGTGCCCCACCTGTCCTAATGATGTCCTCCCAGCAGGGCTTGTTTGCTCTGTCGTAAAAAGGACTGAATGACTCTCAGCAGGGTCTTTCACCTCACTGAGGTCCCCCAGCTCTGTCCACAGACAGCAACTCCCACACCTCCTCATGTCTGCGTCTTTCACCCTGTCCTAAATAGACGCATCTCTCTGGCGGATTTTCTACCTAAATCATACGAATATTAAGAGACTGTGTAGTCATTGTACTAATTTTTAAATAATCTTGTTTCTCTGCAACTTCTTCATTTACTGAAGTAGGCCTTTTGTTTTAAGTAGACATTTGAAGTACTTGTACTTCACTTGGATGTTTCTTATTTTACTTTTTTGCTTCTTTTACTCCATTACATCTCAGAGGAAAATATTGTACTCTTTAGTCCCCCACCTTTAGCTGACAATATTAGTTACTATTTACCAGGGGGTGGGAGCAAGTCACACATGTCACAAACAAGTCTCAAGTCTTAACCTTTAAGTCTCCAGCAAGTCTCAAGTTGCTGTGGTGAGAATCAAGCAAGTCAAGTCGAGTCCCTGCTATAAGTAAAGCAAGTCTCAAGTCAAAAAAATCTGAAATTCTTTTTTTAAAGATTATCTTGTGGATTTTTTGCCTTTATTTGATAGGTGACAGCTGAAGGAAAGAGGGCAGAGAGAGAGGAGATAACATGCAGCAAATGGGCTGTAGGTGGGAGTCGAACTGGCAGCTGCTGCAGAGGCCTGACAGCCTCAGTACATGGCTCGTACACTCTTAGAGGGGTGTCCCAAAAAAATCTTCAGTTTTTATTATCCTGCCCAGTATCCACATTTAACCCTGTAGACCCCAGTAAAATTCTAAAATGTTGCTGCAGTTCACTGAGAATCTTATATGTTATATAAGAGCAAACAACAGTAATGTGGCAGCATGCACTGTTTATGGCAACTTAAATGAGAAAAATCACTGTGGAAAAGTTGCCACAACCCAGTCAGTCCTCCCTACCCACTCTGCACACATTTCACTAGAAATCACTCCGTTATGTTTCATAAACAAAATGTAACTTATCAACATTTTGAAAAAATGCATATATTGAATAAAAAGCAAGTCAAGTCCTTTCAAGTCATCTGTCTCAAGTCTAATAAATCTTCATCAATGTTTGTCATTTGTAGATTAATATAAAATAAATAATAGAATATAATCACTAAATAAATTCTGATATTGTAATATCAAAAATGTTTTCTTGGTCCTGAGAGGGAAATTCACAACCTACCCTACAGTATGCAAAAGCCAAAATCAGCTTCACATTGAATATATGAAATGGCCATTATGCAAAGATACCTTAAAAATGATACATGCTCTGCCTTTTATGAAACTTATTTGTGTATTGAAACAAGGTGATGTTTTCTTGTGTTATAATTCTCAAAAGGCTGAATGTACATATTAAAATCAGTACAGTTTTCTTCTGGGGGAGAATGTCTCTGGTATGACCTGTATCATGTCATCTTTTTTGCTTCTTTAAATTTTCCTGCTGCTCTAAAAATGTAGAGAAGTGGAGGAATTTGCTTTGTACTTGGAGTTCTGCCCATTTTCACACCTGAGCATGTCACAACAGAGCTCAACCTGCTCAAACAGTGACACATGTGCCATCTTAATAGTCTGAACATTGATAAGTTGAAACTCAATAAGCGTGTTGCTGTCTGTCAGAGGCTAACTGCCTCCCAGCTCTCTTACAATAAATCCATGTCACCCACATATGTGATCCTCATTCATAATACAGCCTCATGTCACCCTTCAGTGTAAACATCGGGTTATGCTGTTTGCAAAAACTGGTTCATACGACATGTTGTGCAACCATGTTGGAAATCAAAAGTGATGCCAGCACGTAGATAACAGATAACATTTTCAGATTGACTCTACTCAAACCCTGCCTTATGTCTCACTGTGAGTATCAGATAATTGGTTTGACAAAGTTACACAAGTCGTTGGACACAGGCCCCCAATTCTGATCAGAACGGTGTCGGGGGGGAGGGGGGGGGGTTCTGAAGCTGTTTGCCACCTGACAAGCACTTCTGATGAAGCAAACATTATAATTAATACATTAATCATTATTTTAAATCAAACTTTTAAAATTATGTTTTATTTTGTCAGCCAGTCACAGCACATGTGTTTTTTTTTTTACAACAGCCAATCACAACACAGGAGGTTTTTATAAAGAAGATAATGTGAATGTCATGTCTGGGGGGGATAGAGTTTGTACAAATCTAAGTTTTATGGTCACACCAGTAACCCTGCTGTGATCCTCTTGTTACTCAAAACTAAATGTTCGTCTTTTCAAAAGCTGAGGAGCATCAGATTCTCATCAAACCCCGGGTGAAACAGGATCTGTAATCATTTTACACCACTGATAAACATGGGGTTTTCCTTGGTCTTTGCTTTGGTGTGAAAGGGGATACACACGTACACACACACTCTCTCTGATCTCACTCTTATCCACACACTCCTCCACCTGACCCCTGTTATTATGCTACCAGCAGCGTTACCAGCTATCCCCTGCCAGCTCTGATGTCCCTATTAGAGCTAATAGCTGCCCCAAAACACTTCACTTAATTTATTTAGATCGGATGAGACG
>JAJHUR010140288.1:1815-16197 GCA_027495735.1 Lutjanus campechanus | reverse complement strand
GCATACACACATTTCCTTCGAGACTTAAAACAAGCTGTGTCAGAGTAATGCATTATGTCACAGAGTACAAGGGTTGAGTAGTAGATTTGGAAGAGAACGTCATAACATTGGGAGTCAGCTCTATCTCTCTTGTAGACGTGTATCTCTTAAGTCATGAATTTGTAGTTGGGCTTTTATGTAATAGCCAGAGGGAGACGTTGGGGAGCTTACGTGACAAGTCAGATTCATTTGGGGTGAAGTGTACCAGCATCTGAAACACAAGAGGCTCACAGATAAGTGCCCTTTTACATTTTTTGGCGGGATTTATTCAAGAAAAGCGACAGTTCGTCCCTAGAATGATGACACAATACTATGAATAGGCCAATTATGTAACACAGAGGTGAGAACCTGTGACTACTAATGCTACAGAGGTTGTGAAATCCTCCTCTGCACACTTTGCTTCATTACCATAAAGACATTTGTAAAACCACTAATTGGCTGCGCACAGTGCATTGCAACGGTTGTTCTGTTCCCTCTGTTATAATCTCACTGGCACTGGTGATACTTTAACAGAACTGGAGGGCAAGATTTCCAAAATCACCCTTTGAACAAAGTGCATCATCAGCTCTCTCCTCCAATCCCAGCCATTGTCTCCGTGTCAGCAAAACTCTGATTATTGCTCTACCAATCAAAAACCACGTTGACAACTGAAAATTATGAGGAGTTTAACGTATAGAAGCACCGCTATATCTCAAGCATGTCAGGAGATGTAGCTGGCAATGTTCACATGATTCACAGAAAGGAGCCGCTTGGGAAATTGATTGTTTTAATTAAACATTTGGAATTTAGCATGAGGCTGTAGCCATGTAAGTGATTGCGTGCAGAGTTCAGCAACATGAGTGTTTGATGTGGACAACATGAGGCGACAGTTTAAACAATTACCTTTGAAAATGAATTAGAAAATGCCAGCAGCATTTGAGTATGACAGTTTTCTATGTAATTAGGTTTGTTTTTTGCATCTCTCCTAAAATCCAAAATACTCAATCCAAGATTGCTTATCAACTTTTATGTCTGTTCCCTAGCAACCAACACTACTTTTCTCATCTCGCAGAGCTAAACAACTTAGTAACCATTGTTTTTTCTCCTTCAGGCATAATGAAATGCGTTACATTGAAACATACATGGAATCATACAAAAAATGAAAAACAACAACTGGCATTTTAACCTTGAAACAGATGAGCCTTTGGTAACATCTGTACAGAAATCCAAAGATGTTCACTGGAAATGTGGAAATGTACAACAATGCTAACTTGAAAAATAAAAGGAAGAGCTAAGATAGCAGACACAGTGTCCACCATATCCATCATCTATTGTGTAAAATAGTCATATGGATTAAACAAGTTAGCTAAAACTACCATTAGCTACTGTTAGCCAACACAACAATTAGCACCTGTTAGCTAGTTAGTAATTTAGCTACTCCTACTGGTGGAAAATTGAAAGTTAAGACAACTTAACGGTTATAATAAAGTTAAGCTAGTTTATTTCAGATTATGGGAAGTTAAAGTAGGATAGTAACATCGACAAACTGTCTGTAGCCTACTGGTTTTATTTTGTAAATCAGGTCGTCCTAACCCTCATTACCATGGTTACCAAACAGCAGATAGGATCTGCAAGTTAGGAAGTTTCTGTTACCACTCCTGGTGATCCTCAATAGAGGATTTTACATGCTTTAGCTGTTAAGGTTTTTGTAACAAAGATCAGTGCAGCTCTCTCCAGTAAATGTCCTTCAGGAGGATTTGGCTGCTGCAGAGGACCCATACAAACTATTTCTTGTCATAAGTTAGTTCCTCTGCTTGTGGCATTAGTGAAAGCCAGAGTATTATGGGTTATTCAGCAGTGTTGCTATCTTCACTGTTCTAACTGCATAAAAAGTAAATGTTTTTAACTCAGATTTTTTATACTACGACAGTTTTCTTCCATGAGATATTATTGTAATTATTGTAATTTTTTAAGAAGAAAAGTGATTTACTGATGTGTTGTTGTTTTTTTTTTGTTTTATGTTTTTTGTTTTGTTTTGTCTTTTTAACTGGAATGGCCAGTCTTATGTGTTTGCTACCGTTTTAAGATTAAAAATCATACAAGGGTAAAAACATGCCAGGGTGACATTAGTATGATGAAAACAACACAGCCACAACTAATAAAATTGGTAATGGGTGCGTCAGATTTACAGTAGGTGCGAATGATCAGCCATTACCAAAAATCATGGTATCGGGGGCCCCCAGATCAAATTCTGCTTAGGGCCCCAAACAAGCTTGGGCCAGCCCTGTGTTTTCTAATGTTGTTGTGTCTCAGATGGGCTGGAGCATCAACCGGCCTCCAGCTGATATTGGCAGTGACTGACATCATGCTGCTCCATAATAGCCTTAATTAAAACCCAATTAGCTGACTTTGCAATAGCAGATTTTGCAATAGCCTAAATGAAAACTAATTTGCAAAGACAGAAGATTCGTGCACACACCACTAACCCTGCATTAACCGCATTTTTTCTAATCTGTATTAAAATAAAATCCCTTGATACACATGTTTCTATCATAATATTATAATTAAATCCTCTCACACCTGGCAGAGACCTAATCGTGATACTGCCGCATCCTCAGATCTCATCATCATACTTTTTCTTTTCACTCACTTCTATGACTGGAGTAGCCCGGGTTGTAGCCGTAGTAGCCGGTGATCCTGAGGATCCGGTCCTCTATGTCGTGCACCCCGTTGGCTGTCACTTTGGGGCTGCTGCTGTCTATGAACACCGCGCAGCTGCCACCGGTCGGCGTCGCCGTACCCGGCAAGTGCGTGTTCTTCTTCAGGGGCTCCAGCCGGATGCACGGCTGGTCACCTCCACTCTCCACAACACTCTCGGTGCTGATCATTGTAGGTCCGAGTGGACAGTGATGAGAAGAGCGCCGGGATGAGCCCTGATGATCACCATGCGAGAGACCCTCGGGGCTGCATCAACAATTAGCAACAAGAGGAGGAGGACATCCACACAAAGCCACATTCACATTCCTTCAGTGATGCTCCCGGACGCAGAGCAAGGTTATCAAACTCTAGGAGCCTGGCAGACATGAAACACTAGGGGGCGTGTCACTACTATCACATGCTTTGAATTCAATTAGATGAGGGGGGGGACTTGGCTGCTGTAGTCAGCAGCACAGGAGAGCAGGAGAGGCAATATTCATTACAGCCTTCATAAAAATCCTTATGGCATATCATCTTAAATATTGAGTGAAGTAATGTCTCTGTTTGTTAGTCTCTAGTTTTTGAGAATGACTATTTTAATAGTATTTTTGTTCTATAATATTTATCTAATATTTTATATTGTGATACTCATTTGCGTTTACTGAGACAGCTAAGAAGCATGTAATCTTTTAAGTAGGGGCTATTGAGGGTCGGGTTTATTTCGTTAGTCTGCAAAACACTGCTGGAGTGCTCACAGGAATATAGTGTTGTAGAATCTCACAAGTCAACTCTCCCAAACAATGGAAGTGAATGGTGACCAGTTTTTAAACATAAAAAGCAACTGGAAAAAAAACATAAAATGCCTCTATACTGCTTGTCTGGCATAATCCTTTTCTCCTAAAGTCCTGACATACCGTTTGCACACCATCACACCACACACACCCCGTTCAGTGTGCGTGAACATGGCTCCAAGCTGAAGATCTACAGTAAGGATGTAGGCTAAAAACATGGTGTAAATAACTTGTTTTTAGTTAACTTGGCATGTTGGAGCTTCAGGAGACTTGGATTACACTAGGCAAGCAGCATGGAGGCATTTTTATGTTTTTATTCTGTTGGGTTTTTTTTAACGTTTGAAAAGTAGTCACCATTCACTTCCATTGTTTGGGAGATTCTGCAACACTGTTTTAATATGAAACTCCAGCAGTGTTTTGTGGACTACTAAACTAAACCCGACCTAAGTAAATGTTGACTGAATTTTAATTTACAGCAGGTCTAGATGGTACTATTCTCAGAGACCAAATAGTTCCCACAAAGAGCAAGCAAGAAGGCAACAGTGGCAAGAGATAATGTCCTTTTAAAACTATAATTTGTAATATTTCAGTATTAAAATGTTTTAAAACTCTAGATATATCTTGTGGATTTTGTTAAGCTGTATACTTACATTATTCCAAATTGCTGAAGAATCAGTCTGTAAAGATACATAATGAGACAAACTACACACTCAGAAGTCTCGTGAGTGACCTCGTGACTTTTTCCTTCCATGCATCCTACTGTTATCCACTGAAGCTACAATGTTTGTGTGTTTTTGTACCAGGATTTAGTCACACAGCAATGGATCTTACTCATTCCGTTTCTTCATGACTGATAAAAGGACCAGGAGTCGCTGGATAAAAGAGCTGCTTCACACAAAACTACACTAAACCTAGCACAAATTGCGACTTTCTTGTCTTGGAAAATCATGTTTTAAAAAGACAAACATGATATGTGTGATTCGTTGCACAGTTCAAACGGGATCAAAAAATAATTTGTTTCTCACCATTGACTACCTTTGATATTTCTTCTGAGGTTTGGTCCCATGGGGTGTGACTTTGCTTCTCAGCTGTGGCTGTTTAACAGTGAGGAAAACAACTCCCATGATCCCACACCACTGCAGATGTCATCAAACTACGTCTTTTGTTAAGTTTAAATGTGAGAGAGAACCCTAGTGGCAGAACTTATATATTATACATTAAACAAACAGAAACCTCAAGTGGAACCACACCCTGTGGTGGAGGGCATCTGCCATGACCTGTCTGACTGAGAGAGAAACCACACAGATGTCAGTAGCCAGTGGCACTATTTGCACCCAGGGTGGAGTAGCCAATGTAGCTACTTGCAGCTGGGTGTATGGGCTAGCATGCCAGAGACAAACACCCAGGTGTCTGTAGCCAATGTTGTTTGTACCCAGGGTGTAAATAACCACTGTGACTGTTTACATTGTTTACATGACAGAGACAAACCATGATCTTTTCCTAAACCTAACCAATTTGTTTTGTTGCCTAAACCTAAGCAAACTACAACTAAAAACTGAATATAATAAGTCAACTAATTGTAAAAATTTGAAAGCCATCTCTGACTTCTAGTTTTAGGCAGGACTCTAGCCACAGTCTCTGAGAGTAGATTCATGTTTTTAATATATTCACCCACCATGTCCTCCTCTCTGAGATTTTGTCACTCGGTTTATCAGGACAGCCAAGAGGTGCTTGTAATTTTTTAGCCAGATACTATTAGCACCCAGGTGTCAGCAGCCAGCTAACAACATTATTTGCACCCTGGGTGGAACAGCCAATGTAGCTATTTACACCCAAATGGATAGCCAAGGATATATAGTAGACACAAGCACCCAGGTGTCTGTAGTCAACAATACTTTTTGCACTCAACATGTAAATAGCAAAAGTGGTTATTTACACATGCATGACAGAGACAAACCATGATCTTTTCCTGAAACCTACCCGAACTGCAACTGGAAACTGGAAACATAAATGAAACTAAGTCAGCTAAATCTAAAAATTGATAACTTAACACTGAATTAGGTTTCACAAGGACTCAAACCCTCCAGGGGAAGATTCCTGTAGTTTACCTATTCCTCCACCATAAACTCATAAAACATAAACATTTATAGCTAAACTAGGCGACTGGGTGTAAATAGCTGAATAGGTGCTGTGTGCAAATTAACACTCTAAATATTTTATGGTTGCAGCTGCGTCACTATGATACAATAATAGGTGATTCTTTGACCTTTAAGTGGCCTTTGGTATCACTGTGATATTCCTGTAATAATATTTGAGCTTCATTGATCCAAAAAAAGCTTTTTTTGTCTCTTGAAATCAATCAGTGTCTACAGCTGTTTTTAGGATAGAAACATCAAAAAAGACAGATTAAATAAATTTTAACATCTCATTCAACCTCATACACAAAAATATCCAAAAAGAAATTTATTTTTAAGATACTATTTTCAGTTTCCATTCTCTGTTTCCTCCTGCTCTCTGATATTTGTGGAGTAATGCTCCTTTCTGACCTCTCAGTGATGTCTCCATTTGTTGTTCATGATAAAATATGTATGTGCTTCAGAGAAACAAATGTGACACAGGTTTGTCTCACACTGCTTCACAGCTATTGACTCTCTACTGCACTTGAATGTGGACCATAAGTGTTATTTTTATTTTAAGCACTTTTTCCTGTAAGTATAAAATAAAAGCTTACAGATTAGGAAGTTTGTGCACATTATTTTATGCCATACTATATAAAGTTTTTTCTTATTTCACTTATTGTGACATGAATTTTATTCTAAAGTAAAACCCAGAACAATCTCTTTTCCTCTTTCCTCTCTTTTCCTTGGCTACAGGTTCTTGCTCTGGCTCTTGGAGGCTGACTGGATCCCCCAGCTTGCAGATGCTGCGCAAAAAAAAAAAAAAAAATCTTAAAACTGGGCTCTAAATCCAATAACACAAGATGCAGTATTTCAGTGTCTCTCCGATACGCCTCTTTCCAAGTCCTCCACTCTCTGTGTGAAATCGATTCCCAGTGTGTGGAGAATTTGCGCCCCTGTTGGCATTGTTGTGCAGACACATGCTGCGGTTTATGATGCCCTTGGATGCCAGAAGTGCTTCCTCCCCCTCTCTTACTTACTGAACCAATCTCCACCTCATGTTCTTTTGTCTCAGTTTGTTTGTGCTCCAAAGCACTTATCTCACACATTCAGTTCAGGGACAGCTTTGTGGCTTCAACAATGAAATGCCAATGCCCAGAAAGTTTCTCCACGCCTTTTGGGAATTGCTAATTTATTATTGGATACTTTCTTACAAGCCTGTGCAACTACAGTCCAAAAAAAGTTTTCTTCAATTGCCTACTTTCTGTAGAGTTTATGCACCACAAAATGTAAACAGCTACATCAGAAGATTATGCGTTGGTCGCTTTCTTTCATGTCTAAGGTATTCATCTAAGTTATTATTTTCTATCAGCTGCTAATGCATTAAAGTGGAATTCAGCTCAAAGGGAAAATTGCCCTCCGACAGCAGTGGGCTCATTAAAAGTCTTTGCAGCCATAACCCACATTAAGAGAACAGTTTATGCATGAGCGGTGACAATGCAAGTTCTGCCTTTTTTAGATTTTTAAATGCACATGCAGCACTGGGGTGTGTGACAGTGTCATCATCATCGACTGATCTCCATAGAAATCACTCAATCCTTGGAGCGACGTCTTAAAAGCGATCAGATTCTTGTATTCTTTAATATCGTCTCTAATTGTCCCCCTGCCATGATGATGGAATGAGGCTGACTTCAATCTCAGACAACATGATTAGCATTCAGAGCATCCCCAGACACAAATCACTTTCCTCACCTTCCTCTCCTCTAACCTCCTCTGTTTCAGCAGAATAACCCCAGCATAAAACTCCTTGAACGGATGCTTCGGATTATTTAAAGTGGGGTTCTGTGAGGTACTTATCGATGGTCAGTTTATTACCTACAATAGATGCCAGTTGTCATTCTCCAATTTAGAGAAGCAGAGCTTTTATGGTGGTGGAAGGCTCCTCTCTCTTCATTGTAGGACAGAGAGATACAGAAGATCTTTCATACCAACTGCCATCAGACTCTATAATTCTTATACTAATAGATGAGACTACTACAGACAAATGAATTTCCCCTTGGGGATTAATAAAGTATTTCTATTCTATTCTATTCTATTCTATTCTATTCTATTCTATTCTATTCTTTTTTATTCAATATATATATATTCTTAAATATATAATTTTTTGCATTGATATCAGTGTTCTTTATGATTTTTAGCGTATTGAGGTTCTTTGTGATTTTTAGTGTTGATATCAAGGTTCTTGATATTACAGAGTGTTGATATCAGTGTTCTTTACGATTTTTAGCATTGATATTCATATTCTTTACAATTTTTTAGCGGTGATATTGGGATTCCTTTTTTAGTGTTGATATCAGGGTTCTTGATATTTGAGTGTGTGTCAGTACAGAAGCTAAGCAATGCACTGCTGTGGACAGGGTCAGCAACAAGAGGTATAAAAACGTCCATTGAGCAAAAAATAATATTAGTTTAAGTGTACACTATAAAGTATAGTATACACTATAAGTGTATATTATATAACATTTTCACCACCGTACTTTGCTGTCAGACAGACTTTTCCAACAGAAAACCGCTATTATCATAAGCCAAATACTCCACAGTCCCAAACTCCACAGGCAAAATCAGTCATTTTACCTCACTGAACACAGGAGTTGCTGCTTTGGTGAATCCAAACTAACCTTTTAAGACATTTAGTCCCACAATAACATCCCACAATAACACTATAACTAACTAACAGATTGAGGCAGCGGTAGTCCAGCAACTCCCATCTACAAGCTAAAATTACTGATTTTGCCTGTGGAGTTTGTTTGGTTTGGAGAGGGTGATACTCGGCTATTATAACGTTGGTTTCCTGTCAGAAAAGGCTGTCTGAGGGCAAAGTAAAGTGGTGAAAATATAAATATAGCATGCACTTCAGCTGATATTGATTGTTTCAGTTGGACATTTTTTAAGTGGCAACAGTAACTTGGGTTTCTGACCCTGTCCACAGCAGTTCATTGCTTGGCTTCCATACTAACTCCCTGCTTCTCCAAACAGGGAGCATACCGACCAGCATCTTCTGCAGCTAAAACACTGACTATCGACAAGTCCTTCATACAAACCCTGTTATAGTATAATATAACAGGGTTAATAATAATCTGAACTAGCCCTTTAAACCTTTGCCACTATTTTTTGTGTGTGTGTGGTGTGACAGGGGATTTCTCTGTTACAGTACAGAACTGCTTACTGTATTCTGTGCAGCTTGTACACTTGGTGTATGCAGAGAGTGTGGATTCTATTTTTAGCTCCAGGTTCAGGTTCTGATTTTGATGCTGACAGGTGATGTTTTTTCTGAGATTAATCAAATACTTTGACCATAATTGTCTCGCTCTGATAGCTCATTGACTCCTCTCCTCGGTGTGCTTGTGGTGTAGGCATTCAACCAGAAAACATAATCCTTTGCCTAAGTGGAATAAAAGGACACACTGAGGAGACAATATGTCCCATGTGACTCCATCCCAGGCCAACCCCAGCGCAGCAGCACCCCCCACAGAGGCTCAGCAAGTCACCTTAGAGATCAGTGACCAACTCCCCAGCCACCTGCTGTATAAATATTCAATGTGCACTAAAGATAACCTGGCTCGTGCAGTGGAGAGAGAGAAAGAGGCTTGTTGCGCAGAAGAAGGGGCTGTCATTTGAATATAGTGAGCTCAACTGAGGCTACATGGCGTGTTGGCCTGCAAAGGTCACATTTGAAAGCTTGGTAAATATTTAATAACTTTGATCACCAGGTCTCTGTGGTAATGTATGGTTTTAATTAGAGAGGGAGAAAGGAGTAATACAATAAAAGTAATAAATAATCCAATCAGAACAGATTTAAAGAATGACTGTGTGATCATTCCAGAAACAAATGGGATTTTTCTCCTCTTGCAGTATTGTCTTGCACAACAACAAGACGGAGTGCTGATTTCACTGTCTCTCTTTATCCATTGTGGCTGTGCACAAGATAAAATATCATAATGTCCTTTGAAGCCTCATATGACCTTTCTTTGTTGTCTCCATGCAAAGAAAAACAGTCACCTGCTTATGAAGTCTCACAGAGCACTAAACGGCCTCTAGGGTTTCCTCTTCGTCTCCCTTCAGCAACACAAGATGATTTGCCTCGAGGAGGTAATTGGCAAATGAGTCTGCTCGCTCCCTCTTGAGGATGCCAGTCCGCACATAAATAAAATATACAATGACCAGACTGCATTTTTAAAAATAGACGACCCACAGAACATAGCCTCTCCATCATGCCAATTCACTCACTGCTGTTTCATGCCTGTTTGAACACGCTTTTAGTAGAAGACAGTTAAATACTGTATGTACAGTACACACTATTATTGTTCACAGGTCAGCACTGTCACATGTGCACCTCAGACCCAGCACGCAATTAGCCTGAATATCACATAACTTCTATATGTAACTATAAGTGTTTTTGCACATGAAATTTTCATAAGCAACTGATGAGCTATCTACTTTTCTGAAGGTCAGCATCTCCACATGTGGCTACGCATTGTAAAGCATGAAAACATGATTTAATGTTGCCTGGCAGGAGACTCTGGAGATACGTACATCACTGAAACAATCAACAAAATGTCTTATACATGTGGCTTGTACATGAGAAGGCTCTTAGCCTCTGACCTTGTACAGTATGGTTAAAGAACAATCAATACACCAATCCAGATGAGTGTGAATGTTACAGTAAGGCTCTCCATCTCATCACTAAGATTATGACCAAGAAGAGGAGCTACCGTATGGGCTTTTTAGATATTATACAGTTTTTCTGTTCTCAGTCATTTTTCTGAGCTCTGTGAGTATTATATCACCATCTGTGTGTCTTTGACTTTAAAATTCAAGTATATTTAGATACACTTGGAGATTCTGTTCATTAATTACATGGAGATAAAGAAACTTGAGTCCTTTATGGGTGCACAGGGATTTACAAGGTTGAAAGGCAAAAAAAAAAAAAAAAAAAAAAAAAACCTTCAAGAATGTGCCCCATATAAAAGCACATCAGATAATAATAATATGTCTGATGTGGTTTTTCCACAAAAAAGTTACAGACCAAAACTTTCTGCTTGTTCTGTGTGTCATTTTAAAGTGCACAATCTAGTGCAACATTTAAATATTTGAGTATTTTCACTTTTCACTTTCACTTTTAAAGTTTAATTACTGGATGCAAAGTTTCAACACAATTCTACACAACTGGATACTGGACTTCCACACAAACAGACCCCAGAGAGTTTGACTGCCTCACTTCCTCCACTCCAGTGCTCAAACACTGGAGCCCCATAGGGCTGTGTGCTCAGTCCTTTCCTGTTCCCACTGACCACTGAGAGAACTCTATTGTGAAATTTGTGGATGACATCTCCATTTTTAGCCGGATTTCAAACAACAATGAGACTTCATATCAGGAGGAAATCAATAGTCTTGCAGAGTGGTGCACAGAAAACAACCTACTGCTAAACGTCCGCAAAACAAAGGAGCTGATGGATGACTTTTGGAAAAAGGAGGCAAAGACACACACTCCTGTCTACATCAGTGGAGCTGAGGTGGAGCAGGTGAACAGTTTTAGGTTTCTGGGAATCAACATCACGGAAAACCTGACATGAACATCACACATCCCCACCCTGGTAAACTCTACAGCTGATGATTAAAACTGCACAGAACATCATTGGTACCCATCTACTGAGCACTGGTGATATTGGGGAGGTGAGATGCCTGTGCAGAGCTCAAAGGTTTCTAAAAGATGATACCCACCCATATAAGAATTATTTATTTGTCCACACTACACTGTATGTAATTAATGTAATGTTTGTTCTTCTGAGAAGTGAAAAGGGAACTACAACTCAAACTCTCTATACAACCATGTGTTGTAAACTGATAAATAAATCTACCTTGCACTGTACCTTGTAATGTGTCTCTAATGAATCTCTGAGAAACAGTGAATGTGTAGGCTTCAAGTTACCACATCACACTTGTATAAGTTGCATACTAGATCAGGATTGACCTTCAAACAAGTTGTGATGTCACAGCACATGTAACAGGTTAAACTCAGATTTAAGTTAAGCACAAAGAAACTTGCCTCTGTCAGCAGATGAATGTGAAAACAGCCTTCTAGTGTCAAACTGCACATACGTCACTCTGCACAGTGAGGGTCCACAGTAAGCACACATACTTAAGTATATAAATGTATCCATTTAGGATTGGCTGAGAGATTTTTTTTTTTTGTCCATTAGGGCACACTGTTTGTCAAGAACAAATTGCCTGGATGATTCTTTTATTCTGTGGTGACATCATTCATCTACTGTATGAGATAACTCAATTTCACAAAACATTAATATAAAGCTTTAGTAAAACTTCTTCTCAGCTGTCTCATGCACATGTGCATCACATCAGTACTTTGCTCCATAATCTCCATACATCCCTCATGCTATGTGTTTAAACATGTTCCCATGATGCAGGCTGTTTCTGCTCTCATTTTATAAGAGTGGACAAAGGCTGTGTGCCTCTGGGTGAAATTTAACATGAGCTCACCTGCTGAATCCTAAGGCAACTGCCGGAGATTTATGGCATTGGGAGGTAACAAAGTTAAATCCCTCGGCGTAGCTTTTCTGCATGCTTCACCCCTCCTCACTGCAGTCAGGATGATGGATTAGGCCGCTCGTGTGAGGAGGGGCTGTGGAGCAAAGGCTGGACGACACCAGCAGGGACGAGACATTTATTCTGATTGACCAGGCAGGATTGTTTGTAATGTTCATCGATATTAGCTGGGGGCATGTCTCCCCTCTCACCCGTGCTGAATTTAGATTATTTCGGGATGTTTATTATAGCCGATGCTGTTCAACAGATTGGATAGACAATTTGTCTTATTTCAGTTGCACCAGTGGGCTGCTGACAGAGGCATGACTGTACATCATAGTAAAGAAACATCTTGAGCTGTTTGAGACACAATAGAAAATCTGGTTCCGCTCTCATAAGGCACGCTTTATAAAGGGTTGTTAAAGGGATATTATACAAAATTCTTACAATGAATAGACTCATATAAACATAATCTCTCTGAATCATCACTTCTGACCCACTGGCAGTGTGTAGTGGTGGCTGTATCTGCAGAGACTCTTCCCACTGCTTGTATTTTCTTATTTTCTCATGTATCTGGGCTTCACCCTGGTTGGCAGTGGTGTGTAGCTCCCATCCAAGACATGGCACAGATTTTGAGGTTGATACTCTGAATGTAGTGATCAACGGTTATATAGCATTTTCCATCTCTGTCCTCTCTGTCTGTGAGAGCTGCAGAAAGAGTCTTACACACATACTGTACACACACACACTTTGGCTGTATTCACACAAAATCTGCTTTGTCTGGAGGTGTGGACGTGTTTATTTGTGCTTTAGAATGCAACTGCCTTGAAACAATCAGAAAATAACTTTTTATCTCTCTGATTCACTGGTTTGTTCTTGCTTACAGCACTCCCTCTCTGCATTCATTCTCTATGTCTCTCTCCCTTTCTCTCGTTTGTTGAGCCAGGGAGAACGGGCCAATTTTGAATGGTGTGTTTACAAATAATCCTGCATATTCAGTTTAATTATTGATGGTAAGTAAATCTTTTATCAATGCCTTGTAGATCACTAATAAGCCATTAATATGAAGAACAATGTGAACATAGCCCCCTTTGGTATTTCATTTTGGTAATAATGCAATTATAATTAAACATCAAATCTGCAGCTATATGCAGCTATAAATGCTAATAAAACATTGATAGAGAGTTTTTTTGGCTGATAGATTTCTAACAACCCTCTAGAAGCTCCTATAAATGGCCTGTAATTGATCTGTAAGCCTCACTAAATGATTTTTTACTTGTATTAAAACTTGAAAATTCCCCTTTTGCAGCATGATTTCATAAATTCACTGAGGGTCACTATAGTGGCTCTGTTAGGCTGTACTTAGGCACAGCAGTGTTTTTTGCTAAATGCTAACGTCAACAAGCTAACAACAACATGCTCACAATCACAGTGTTAACTGCTCATGTTTGCTAGGTGTAATGTTCACCATTTTAGGTAAGCATGTTAACTTGCTAACACTACAAAGTAGCAACAGTAGTACAGCAAAGCCTGATGGGAAGGTGATTGGTTTGCAGGTATTTGGTCATATACTGTAGTTCCTGTAGAGCAGTGGTTCCCAAACTGTTTAGGCCATGCACCTCCATCTACAGTCCAACCAGGGACACCTTAAAAAGGCAACATAGCCTATTTAAGGCCTTTTCACACCGCCTTGCGGTAACTGGTTGCATCTAGTCATTCCAATGAGGGGAAGCTGGCAGAGGAGAAGCGCTTTCAGTCACGGAAGTAGGGGTTAGAGGTAGTTGCTGCCCACAAACATGCATAGATGTTTAACTGTGCTTAACTTCTGGTGGCAACTGCGTGGCATTGTCCAATCAAATAGAGGGGGAAATAGCAGGCATTGTAGGTCAGAAAGAAGCAAACATGAAGGAGCCAATGCTGGTGTCTTAGTACAGGGAGCTACACAACACAGTGCTAGCCACATACAAGGAAAACAATACATTTTACTTTAACATCAAAGCCTATTGAAGCCTAATTTTGGGGAGAATTATTAACAGTGGAGTCAACTTTATTTTACACATTAATATACAGAGATTTGCAAGCTAGTGTGCATGTTGTGGACTTGGACTGGGTGGATGTAACCAATGCTATGACTTTCAACAAAGCACCTGCTTGTC
>JAJHUR010140285.1:1769-16593 GCA_027495735.1 Lutjanus campechanus | reverse complement strand
AAAAATCTGTTAATCCAAAACACCTCACATAATACATTCACAGCTGCATAAATTTCATACTTAAAACAACATTCAAGTACACTCTATCACTTATATAAAAGTGCATCAGGGCTACTATAAAGATATAGTGCAAATAACAGTCCTACTCAACTGTATTTTAACAAGCAATTTCTTATCTGCTCTGATTCTGGACATACGCACTTAATCATCACTTCCACACAAAGAGAAATGTAAACCACTTGACTTTAACCAAATATCAATACAACACTTTGCCTTCCTACTACATCTTTTACAGTGCAAATCGTTTAGTAGCATATTTCCACAATATATACAAAACAAGTGCATTAACAGTAACATTAACTTTCTATGTAAAACTCTTCTTATGTAAAACATTTAACAAAATAACCATTTCCTGTAAGACTATTTATGTGTGGGAGCCCGAATCTCACTCTGTGAGCAGTAAATCAACACTAGCGGTCTGTCTGCAAGACCAAACTCAGGGTAATACAAACCTAAAACACCCGCGATGCGGTGAGTGTGCCTGCCGCCTTGGCGGTATTTCAAAGTTTCTCAAAGTTCACAGAAATACACAAAACAATGTCGCACCTTCTTCATAACAATTTTCCATATGACATTAGCTTTTAAGGAGTCGAAATTGGTAACTTTCACCAACTACTGACCTGTAAAATACAGATGAAATGCAGCAGCAATGAAGACATGGAGCACTCAGTTCGTCGTTCAGGTTACGTCTGAGGTGTGGGCGGAAGATCCCACCTTAGACAACCCGGGGCACAACTGTTCCCGTGACAAAGGTTCCACTTAGGTGCTGCTTACATTTACTATCTACCATTACTTTCTTCACATTAAATATGAAATATAAAATAACATGACTGTCATGTACCTCATTAGGGACCATTTTAAACCCTCAAAATTAAAGAATATTACCTTGCAGCTTAATAAATCAATTCAAAATAAATAAACACAAAAGTGGTCACACAATTTTGGGTGTACCACATTAACAAAGATTGCTAGATTCCCATTACTTTCCTAGTGATGCATGTACTGCAACACAGTTGTCCCAAATTTCGGTTAACTTCAGCACACCTTTATTGTTATTTTTAGCCAGGCAAGCAGCATCTCTGTCGGTCGGTCTGTTGTTTATCCATGTTGGTCTGGACTGAAATATTTAACTATTAAACTATTAATAACTATTAAATGAAATGTTTGTACAGGCATTGTAATGACTTTAGTGATCCTCTGACTTTTTGTCCAGGATTATCATATTTTTTTTAAATAATTACAGGACAAAGAGGCAGATATTAGCAGCCAGTTCTCATTCCCAGGTTATCAAAAAATTGGCCCACTAGCGTCTCATATATGCACAAGGTACTCATAAGCGTCTGTATGAGACGCAACAGGTTTTTCAGTAACTTCAGTGTAGACCCATTCACATCAGGTGACGTAGCATTAAGGGTGATAAAGTCTGTGTATAGAGGTAGTACAGTGGATGGATGGGTCAAACAAACACAAGACCACGGTCATGTCCTGTGGTAGTGCCTACTGCATTTTATGCAGCAACCTTGGTGCTGGCCTTCAGGAGGTCTTTTGCTATAGTCCTAATAGTGCCTGTTTTGCCCACCAGAAGCTCATTTAGTCTTAGTGAGTTGCCCATGGAGGGTTTGATATGGTAGATAGTCGTCAGGCAAGCAGATAGTGCGCCCCTATCTAGCATAGATGTGTTTTAGCCACTGCTGCTTCCTTGCACATGGAAGTGGTCATGGTAAGAATCTTAGGGATTGGATCTTCCCAAGACAGACCAAGGACAGACAAGGCATTTGAAGGCATCAGGTGTGAAGGCCTCCACGTTTGTGATATGCCGTCTCTATGGAATCCATGTTTCTGCCCCAGAGTTGAGCAGAGTCGAGGCACATACTGCCTACCACAGTGAGCATGGCAACCTTGGTGCGGACCTTCAGGTTTTTGTTTTTAAAAAGCCTTCTGCAGTGGCACCCAAAGGCCGATGAGGCTTTGTTGATGCAGCGGGTTATTTTAGTGTCAAGGGGCAGTCTGAGGAAAGTGTGGAGCCAAGATGGGTGATCTGGTCCACCATTTTGAGTGAGACGCCATTGATATGAAATCTTGGGGTGAGGGAGGTTGAGATAGTGAGTTGAGCCATGACTTGTGTGAATGTTGACCTAAAGACCAAAGGACTGGTAAAGGCCAAAGATTGTGTTTAGTGCATGCTGCATGGACTCTGGGCTATGTGCCCAGACAGATGTACCTTTTGGAGTCTTTGACCATTTGTCCTGCTATGGAGCATTGATTTTATGAGCAGGTCTTTAGTTTGAATTGTTCACGCACAAGAAAATGGGCGCTGTGATTCACATCCTGTCTTAGTTTCACAATTTTCCACTGATATACAGGGAAGAACGTAAAAAAAAAAAAAAACATGCACAAGAAAGGCAAGACAGAGGACTGCATACAAACAAATATTGATGTAAACAGTGGACAATTTAAAAAGTTTGCTTTGCAAAGATTTTATGAGGGAGGAAATGCATTCAAAATGTTTGTCTGTTCTAAAGGATGCACACAATGAGTTCTGGTGTGGCAAGTCACCATATTCAGCTCTCTTTTTGCATTTTCCCCACAAACCACCATTATAAAAGAGAACAAAAATTATAGTAACTAACCATGACCATGACTGCCATATGCATTCAGCAATGCATTTTAGTGAAAATAAAAACAAAAACTTTTGAAATGTTTGAGCTTTTTGTCACCTCATTACCTACAATCCTGCTTATAATCCCCCTTACAGTCCTGCCTACTGAGAACAGCCAGAGAAAACTGATTATTTTTCAAGTTTTAAAATATTACTCAACAGTGGTGTCAAGGTGCAGAACAGGACACCTATCCAGCCCAGTTATCTGTGCTTTGCATGTGTAGTGTGTGTTTGGCAGGCTCTGTCAATCACTGTCACATAATGTGACCTGAACCAAAGGAATGCATTATGCATCTGATTCAGTCAGAGCGGGTCTGCGTTCAGAGGTAAGGTCGAGTCACAAACACAACACTGGAGAGAGTTTAATATCATGGATCCTCTGAACTTTTCAAAAGTGGAATCCAGGCCAACAGAGCCTGATTATCCAAATATGAAAAGGCAGTAAAAACCATCCGACTGTGAGCTGCTGAGCTTATTAACTGTAGTGACCACATGAACACTTGAGTTACCACTGACTGACATTTATGGCTGTTAAATACAGGCTTGTTAGGTTCTTCTTAAAACCGTAAAAGTTTCGATTTAAGACATTATTTCTTTTAAACATGATGACATAGCTTGAAAGTGAGACTTTGAATTTCATATAAATTTGTACTTTACTATGTTATTATGTTGCTTTTAACACGCCATGGTGATGTTTTTCATAGCCATGAGCTAGTACATAAATCTTTCTCACAAGAAGAGACAAAATACAGCTATGGTTGAGAAACCCTAACCATAACCAACCTAACCAATGGTTAGGGTTAGGGTTAGGTTGCATTTTGGAAGATATAACAGCAAACTTAACAGAATACTCAGTCCAGGAATGATGGAAAATGTGGGTCACCACAAAATTTTAGGAAGAGTTTTTGTTTTGATCCCCTGTTTGCCCTGTTTAACTTACAGCATTACATTATTAATATAAGCTTTCCTGTATCCATTTCAAATTAAAAGCCCTCTAGTGTTTCAGTGGACAGAGCAACCTCAAGCTTGGTCTCAAGGTGAAAAAATCTGGGAACCCCTGATGTACACACAACAGAAACCCCAGGCTTGCTCACACAGCCAAAATAGCCTTGTTTTAATATTTATATTTGGTTAAACTTGAGGTTGGTGTGGTTTATTGTTTTGACATTGACATATGTATTGTTGGGAAATTCATTGTTCTGCAGTCAAATATATCAGCAGAGTTGGCTATTGAACAATAACATGTGTAATCCAAGCAACTGTCAAAACAGTCTTTTTTCCCCCCAGAAAATCCATGTTTACTTACAAGAAATCCTCAGTCAGACATTGGGAGGTGCCGAGTGAGAAGGGAGGCAAATGTAACAGTCCAAAAAATACAATTTTATACAGCATAGATTAAATGTTATTTACGGTGATATATACTAATGAGTGTTTTCAAAAGGCAAAAGATGGAGTGAGTGACACTTGGATGGTTCTCCAGCCCGTTAAACTGAAAGCACTACAGCAGATGTGTTCATTAATAGCAGTGACAGTTTATATTCAACATGTGCGTGTGCAGATTCTGTGTTTTAAATTTGTAGACATGCAAGTGACAAACTCATTTGACCTCCCTGACCCCGTAATGATTATGTCTCAGGGGTCAAAGTTACCCCGGTGTCTGACCAGAATAGCTTTCTTTATTAATGGTAACAACTACATTAAATTTTGCGTGTGGATAGCAGCACCGACAAAGTTCAAAGTTCATGGTTTTTGTTTTATTTCTGTGGCAGATTCTGGTTTGAATCACCACCATCCTTATTATGAGATGTAGGATTGGCATAAGAATCTTAAACTTTCCCTTTTTTAAATGTTTTAACTTTCCACTAAGCCAGAGAGAGAGAGAGCTACAAGTGCAGACAAGGTGTTGGGAAATTCAAACCTGTTCTCAACTCAGTATGTACATTTAAATGGAGTGAACTGTCAGGTTATTCAGCTTTTTGGGTCCAGTTTTCTGTCTGTTCTTTTGCTCTTCCTGAGGTCTCTTTTGGGAGTGGGTTGAGTTTTTTGGGAGTTTTTTTCTGATCTGAATTGAAATCTGTGACTGTGGGTTATTTAAATAAAACCCACTTGAAATCAACATGACTTAACAAGTGGTGCTGGTAATGAGTAAGGCCATTTGGGTCTATTCATCATTATCCTACCTCATTTCCTGGCAGCGGCTGTGCATATAGATGCTGTGGCCAATATCTTCTTCAAATTGTGGTACTTTTTTTCTTTGATCTGTTAAAGGAGCACTTATGACAGAAACACACTTGTAGACATTGGAAAAGGAAGCGTGGGGATAGAGAGCAGTGAACCCTGAGATGATCAACAACGCACATGGCTTCTTTCAACATACAGTCAGATCAGCTGGAGGCAAACACTGCGGACCACCCCAGGAGCAAGAGGGCCAGGCTTGGATTAAAGACTGCTCCTGGCTGATCAGGAAAATTAAACAGAAGAAATGGGACAATTGGAAATTGTAGACCGTAGTGCCCACATACAGAGATCTGCCCCCCACAACATCCCGGATCGGGCTGTTGCACTTGACGGGCAGCTCGCACTCAGAGCTGTAATGCTCACATTTCAGTCAGTGGTACTTGTTTGATAGGCTGCTGATATGTTCAAGTGTAAGAATGTGTAGCATTGCAGAGCTGGTACATATTGAATTCTAAGAGGTCTCAGATGAAAAGATTTGACATGTGGCAAAATTCAAGGTTTCTCAATGTTCAGCAGTTAATTCTCACACCTTACCTCACCTGGTCTCCAACCAGCCCATAAAAGCAAGCAAACACTTGAGGCACCATGGCGCACAAGTTCACACACATACTGTGCATTCTTTTTAATGTAATTTACCAGCCAAGTTCTAAGCTCGTATCTTCAAGTTCTGTTCAGAGTAAGTTCACTTCAGACCAACAACTGTCCAATATGTTGTACAGATCATTGGCGAATCAGATGGCCTTTCAACTGATGTCAATTCAGTTAGCACTGTACCGAGACAAACTGTCAAAGGAAGACCAAGAGAAAAGGGCTCATTCAAAGTGTATTTCAGAACATACACAGACATCAAGAGAAAGTATTTCACTCTAAGTACTTACATAAGCTAAATTAAATACTGTTTGTCAGACTTCATTGCCTCGTTGTCACTGCCGGCATGTAAGACATTTCTGCCCTCTGTCAAATTCAATAAAGCCATATTAGAGGTTCTCGCCATCGTATTTTCCTTCTTCATTGTACTTTATTTGTTGCCATAGCCAGTTGTTTTAAAAATCTGACCATCCTTGTAAATCCAAATCTCTGACTGGCATCATTGTTTCCACAGTAACTGGTGATACGTGGTTGAATGGTGGGAGCAATGACTCTAAGAGTTATAGATTGTTAGACTTGTAATTGGTGGCTATTCTAGATTTAAAAATTAAAATGATATTCAGTGAACTATGGAGCATTTTGGCAGAGTGCCGTAGAATCCTGGGGGTCCCCAGATCCACTTTTAGAATCACTAGTTTTGAAAACAAAATAAAATTGTAAGTCTGTGTGCTACTTCAGCATGGACAGCTGCTGGGGGATGTATTTTGGGTAATTTTGCAAACAAGGGGGATGGTATCCCACTTCATCGTCCCTCAAATTACCTACCGGTCACTTGAGCCCCCTGTACACTGCACAGAGAACCCACTAACATCTACTAATATCTGGCTTTTGTCTTCAGTGGAAAGGGATGGGATCATCATTCATTCCTGCGTCACATGACTCCGCAGTAGTCATGGGTACTTATCAGCTCCAGCTGTGATCAGCAGTGAGGGAAACATGACACTTGGGTGACCACACCAATTTTCACTCCTTTTTAAGTGCGATGCTTGACAGATTGTTGCCTCCTATATCAGTAACCAACTTGTCGTTGGCCTCCATGTTACTAATCGTTTTTTCCAGTGCGTTTCTGTTGTTAAACTTGACACATCAGGAGAAAAACACAGAAAGGCAAAAAAACCCCAACCCATATATGGGCACATATATGTGCTCATTTTGGTGTAAAAATGGTACTGATGATGGGGATGAGGTAATCAGACATGCCAGACGGTTTATTAGACAACTGTTTGAAAAAGGCACGCACTTTCAAAGAAACACTTGGCAGGTGATTGGATGGAACATCTGTCAATCACATCTAACATGGGCGAACTTCAAACAATCAGATCAAACTCTTGCCAAAGGCGGTTGGGAGATGAGTGAAAAGATCTGCTCCATGGAGAAAAGCCTTCAGTGTTGTTATTTGCTCTTCTTTTAATGAAGAAATACTCTCCAGTTCTGATATAACTGATGCTATCACAGTATCTACGCTAACCTCTTCAAGAGATGCTATTTGTTTGAGGTGAATCACTTCCATGGATGCTTCTCGCTGTCGTAACAACTAAAACCACTCTCGTAGCTTTCAGTAGTTTCTCCTAGGATGCTGAATGACTGCACCACCTTTGGTGCCTTGCAAGGTAAAGGTACCTTCGTTGAAAGCCAACTGGTGTAAACGAAGTCAAACACACTCGCTGCAGGAGGATGAATACAGGGAGGACGAGTATTCTCCTTGATTTTGTCTCAAGTCTAAAGTATAGATAATTTAGTGCTAAAATGACATCCCTTTATTACTGAAGACTTCAAAAGAAGAAAAGAAACAAGAGAACAAGAAAGAATAACCCAGGACAGTTTTGTGTTCCATCACACGAAACTCTTGGCTCGCTAATTCAGACTTTTGGCCGGAGATTAGACGATACAGGTGTCAGCTGTCGGCCCTATTGCAACATCTGACCCCGTGGGTTCAAATACTGCTTAATAGAGCCGCTCTAATGAGTAGCTCTCTCTCACATGGAGCTGCTGGACCAGGGCAGATGAAGGAGTTTTCAGAAAGAGGGGTTAACCCTCGTAGCTGCGAGTGTGGAGTAATTAGACAGAGACGGAAGCCTCGTGGCTACGGGTGACCTTTGAAATCAGGCTTCATGTGAGGACAGACAGCACCGGGGAGGTAGAGACTCTGGGACTGTCTGTTCACCAAACTGACCAGGTTATCTAAAAATCACATTTATACTTCATGTTTTAAGAAGACTGCCTGTTTATCCTGCTCTTCTTACTGTGATTTGAACATTTTCTCCAGGCTTTTGTTGCTGAGTTGAGACTTTAAACTCTTGGAAGTACTGGGGGCAAAAAATGGAAGAACAATGAAAATGCCCGGTGATCCAACATAGTGACTGGCCTCTTTGTTACTGAGGATATCTACAGTACTCTTTGGTCTATTAGAACCATTTCAAGCAAAAGTCAAACTGAATAACAACCGGCAGACATGAGAACGGTTTTCAGCTGATTGTTTGTGTGGACAGGCCGGACAAAGAGTTTTTTCTTTAAGAAAACCTCAGGAGTAACAATGCTTTTCTTATTTAAAAAAAAACTGGGGCCCTGCATGGCAGGAATGTGTGTAGCATCACATACACACCTATTGTGTGCTTATACAGAACGCATTTTAATACTGCTCTATAGCACTGGTGAGAAGTATGAGAACCACATGTGGATCAATGTGGATCACAGCGAGGCTTGGGCGATATCTATTTTTTCATACTGTTATGCCTTCCTGGTATTTCTCCAAAGTATATGAAAAAAATAAATGATCAACAGTTGGTGATAGAAGTCATTGTAACATACAGTATATAACATTGTCTAGCTTACAGTGTGTTGTGTCTGATATGCAATTAGCCTTCTTACACAAGTCACGCTGGGTTTAACTACTTATGGCCCACAGACAATAAATACATAAAATCACCCTTATTCCACAGATTCCTGTTAAAGGATCCAATGACATTTGTTGCCATGGATACCAGATCACATCATCTGGCTTAACGGAGATGATTTACAGATATATCACGTGACTCGTAGACTACTTTTATAGTCTGAAGAAGTAATGTCTAAATAAAGTTACATGTGATTCTATATCTAGTTATATGTAATTAATTAGCAACAAGTCTGAAGCTATAGATCAGAAATGACGAGCCAATTATTCATTTTCTACCTCCAAATAATTCTTCTGTTGGCCAAGTTTCCATTGTAATAATAATTTTATATTTTCCATCAAATAAAAAACAAAGCACATGCTGTGTTTAAGATAACTTTAGTCATAATGACAGTAATAGAAATCATACCTTTGGGATTTCTAAATATTCTGGTATAACGTATAATTGATACGGCCCAAGCCTAATCACAACACTATCAGTTGTATCTTTAGCTCTAAAAAACTACATTGCTTTGTGTAGAACAGGGATACACAATTGCTTTGGAGGATACCTGGGGGCCAGTTGATAAACCAACAGAAATAAATAAGATTTATGAGACAAAGTGGGAAAAAAAGGCCAATAACTCATCTTTCTTTGAAATTAACATATTTATTTATTAATTTAATTAACTTGGTGCAAGGATTGACAATAGGCCTATAGGAATGACAGATAAATCAGATATTTTATACATAATATCTGAGAGAGTTGTATAACATTTAGAGCCCAGCCAATATTGATATATTGTTGGATATTCTGTTTTTATAAGTGATGCAATGATCCAGTCAAGAGAAGAGAAAACACAGGTAACATGAGGCCAATCATGTCTGACATCAGTCAAAAGAAAAAAAAGAAGTTTTACTTTGTGACAATGGTTTTGTTGTGCTAATGTTTAATTAAAAGTACAGCCTACGAAGAAGCTACTGACAAGTCACGTCAAAAGACCAGTCTCAGGCAAACACTAGTCAGACTAATTTAAGTCAAACGGATGCTGGTTTAAGCTGTCAATCATGACATGTAACCTCTGTTTTATGGTGTCAAATAACAAATTAAAACCAAACAGATCAGAAAAATGAACACTTGAACAAACATCAGGGTGATAATAACAACCTACAATGACAGGGATCATCTCTGGGGAAAAATTATTTTATGTGTACTTTGTTTTAAGTCGGGCCATGTCCCATCTGCTAAAACGGAGGGGGCGGGGTCTATGACCAATATTGCAACCAGCCACAATCAAGATGATCTGGTTTCACTTTTGGGGAGTTCATTGTCCATTTTTATATATGTCATTGATATAGACATAGAGAGAAATGCCACTTTACTGCCACTGATGATTCAAACCATGATATCAACCCAGCTACAGTACACAGAACTACACAGTAATAGTGGACTTTGTAGCAGTGTGGAACACGACACTATCATTTGTATCTTTGGCACAGAAACACTACTTTGCTTTGTCTAGAATAATTAGGTTGGCAGATATATTGTATAACAGCTTAGGCCTGAAAGTCCCAAATCTATTTATTCCCCTCTATGACTCTATATCATTATATACAGTATAATATTCCCATGGACACCAACTTGGGTTAAACATTGGTGGAAGAAAAATGTCAACCTCTGTAATGTTAGATGATGTGACGTGGTGAGAAGTAGTGATTCATATTTTCTCCCAAAATTAGACATTTTCTATCCTGGAAATAGAAGCTCACTATCTGTACCGTAAAAACGCATTGGTCATACCCTATTTCAGGCAAATATTGTGAGTTCAAAACCTGACCACTTTAGTCTTTTATCTGGTGGTATTAATAATTATTGAGGCAGAAGAACACAATTTCAACATCAATCAACTTTATAATGAACAGAATATAAACTGCACATGCTGCATGCAGCTTGACCTTCGATGCAACAGCAAGGATGAAAGTTTACTGCCTGTGATCTGTCCCTGTATCACTGGACTGCCTCTGGGAGTGATGTTTGACAGTTCCTCATATTACAAACAAACAAAATTCATTAAAACAAATTATGTGGTGCTTTCAAAGTCATTCCATTGAGCTGAGACAGATTCAGCATTCTGTTCTTGTTCAGAGGCCACCGTTCAAAAATTGAAAAGCAAAACTTTAAAAAACTTGCTTACTCACTTACTTACTTGGTGGTCTTTCTGCAGTGAATGGCGCATTTCATCATATACTGCCATCTCTACTGTACAAGAATTTTACCCAGAAGTGTTTTGGATAAAGCTTTGGGCTTTCACTCAGAAATTTTGTCAAATATTACAAATGTGGCAGCAAACCTGAGTCCAGCGCATTTTATCCCTCATCAGAGCGCAGCGCACACTTTGAATCCTTATTGTAGAACTGGTGACAGACATCATGTTGTGCTGGTCTAATTTATATGGTGTCGCCACAATTTATTGTATTAATTTATTGTATCAACTGCATTAACAGTCATGGTGTTTTTTCCTTGTTAACTAATTAATGGTAACACACAGGGCGCGCCCGATGCCTCATCATGTAAATTAAATGAAGAATAATAGAGCATATGCTATGACTTTATTAGTGGTTCTTTTCAAACACCAATGAAATTTACAAGTTGATGGCAATTTTACAACTGCTTTTTACAGCCTTACCTCAGGATTGGGGGGTTGTTGCACCCCTCACCCCGTAAATGGTGCCTTTATATATTCCTGTGTTGCTATTTTCAGGATCAGAATATTTCCTTTACTACTGATCAACAAAGCAGTGCCTCACACCTATATATAACATTGTCTGTCTGCATGTGTCTGTGCCATGAACCTATGTATACATGTCCTGTGTATGTCCGCCAACTACACCTCTGCCTGCCAACATGCAGGACAGAAAAACCTGCTTTGATTCAAGCTGTTTCAGTGCACATTCCTGTGCAATATTTATGTGTGACCGTATTTGTGCATGCAGGCATGATCAGTGTACACTGGTGTGCACAAACTGACGCTAGCTGCACATGTGAATGTTTAATACCCATCTGTCAGCAAGGTACAGCCGGCGTAGGCCCCAAAGTTCATAGAGGACAGCTGATCCCATGTGATGGGGCAAGTCTTCAAGAGAGACAATCTTGTTAAAATGCATTGCAGGGGCTCGAGAGAAATAAATAAAGGCAGTAGAAGAAAGGAAAGGACTGCAGAGGAAAAAATCAACACACTGACATGCGGTTTGTCTAACAATGTACCGCCTGCCGGGGTTTTAAAAGATTAAAATGTCTGAGGTTCAGTTTTTTGTTTCTCCTCATTAGGACATGTCTTGTGTGACTTTATTGTCAAGAGCGTTTGATACTGTTACATTTTGTTCCCGTTGATAGCAATTTGCATTTTCCTTTGGTGAAACATCTTGTTCCATGTGTCACTACAAAGGATGGGTTTCTTTTTTTTTTCTGAGATCCTTTCTCTGTTGCACTCTTCCTTCCCCCCCTACTGCCAAAACCTGAGCTTCTTTCCTGCTGGATTCCAGGATGTTATAATCTGTGTCCCCACTATTTGAGAAGAAGGAACTAAAAGGAGATAATGCACCATGTGGTTGCACTTAATCTATCAGTGAAGAACGCATGAGGTGCAGTCAGTCTGGATCCTCCACTGAAGAACAAAAGATGTCGTACCTGCTGTACTGGCGTATGCAGGAGGAGGTAAAATGAAAAGACTCAGTGGAGATATAATGTCATCTTTAATAGTGTCTGGTCTCTGGTGGGATCCACTACATTGGAACCTCATTAGAAGAACACGACGGCAGAGATGGAAGCAGAGGCAACAAGAGGCCTGCTGCCTGTACACAGGTTAATCAAAGCGGAAAACACGGCCACTCTCAAAGACAACAACATGCTTTAAGTGTGATGGGTCACAGTAATGTTCAGGCTACATTAACCCTGTTTATAGAACAACCTGAATGGTTGGCGTTGGGGAAGAACTCTCAATATCGGAGCAGCAGCGTGTAGTAGAAATACGCCGCCTTTGAACATTTGGCTCGATATGCAACAACCCAAGAAAAAAGCAAATCATCCTTCAAGGGAGGGGGAGGGGGGGCGCAGCTTGTTGGCACACTTTGTACTCTTGTAGAGTTCTCCAAATGTATTTATCTATCGAGATTAATATCAAGATCAAGAGGAGGCTTAAAGTCTTGGTACCTCTTTCATCCTCGCAACACCTTTGATTAAAAAGTTATTAGGCAGCAAAGGCACCCTGAAACATTGACAATTTGCACCAAGTGAAAAGCATGTTGTCACTCTGAATATACTGGGTTGAGATGGTCGGTGGATTTTTCATGTTAAAATTTGATTTTTTTTTAATAGCTGGTAGAGTGCTGTTTAAAATGTCATTATCCTGCAAAGGAAGGCAGTTTCTTTTCAGTAAATAAGTAATTTAGAACACATTGCTTGTAATCTTACAATTTTAAAGTCCCTGTAAAAGAAAAAGAGAAAACATGAAAAGACTAAAACTATGCAGTGCTGAATTGTATAGTTAGACTGTTAAAGTTCAGGATTTTTTGGGCGGACCTGAAACATGGCTGGAGACATGGTCCCCCAACGCAGTGTAAGCCCCATGAACTCCTCCTCTCCTCCCTCTCTAACGGTCAGTTACAAACATACCTTCAGCAGCTCTCTCAGTCCTAATCAGCCCAACAGTTTACTGAAGCTCATTTCAGTTTCAACAACCCAACACAGAAGAAAAAAAAAAAAAACCATCCTGTCACCGTCCTCTGGCTCTGGTGGCTCAAATGTGTCTGGACATGTCCAATAAAGCTGCTCAGTGTCCATGTTTCAGGACGTCTTCAGGTCATAGTGATGTTTGACACTGAGACAGGAGAGCGGACACGGCCCCAGTGTTTCAGAGCAGATATATATAATATATATATAATATATATAATAATAATATAATTAGTGATTTTTAAATTCTTCAAATTTGGCAGGGTGGTTAATAACACATTACTGTGGTGTAACATACTCATAAATACATATATATTGTTGCTTTACACAATCTTTTCCCAGAAACTGAACATTTATTCTCAGACATTCATTAAAAGCTTGTTTTATTTCCCCTGTCATAAATGATGAATAAAATAAAGCAGTGAGCCATCAATAAAAAAAAAGAAAATGCACAATAAAATGAGAGTTGTAGTCCTTTTGTGCTACATAAACGTAGAACATATATACAGATAATTAAATATATTACATGTCTTTGTTAAATACTTGATTCTGATTGCTCACTTGCAGCATTCTAAGGTCTGTTATTTCTGATTATATCATGGTCTGGGTGAATACTCTTTTCTGATTGGATGGCAGGCGTGTGTTAAAACCATTTAACACAAATGTAGTTCAGCTCAAGTTTAATCACTGTTCGAAATTCATCCGATTCCCAACTTATAACCATAGCAACATTAAAGAGCACAGCTGTCAAAGCTGACACCACTTCCTAACTGGAGGCGATGAGAATGAATAAGTGAGCGAGCGAACAGCTGATTGCTTCATGAGGACATTGTAACCTGCTCTATGCATCTGCCAACAGGCTGAGCGACATGTCGCACGCTTGTCGCATGCTTGTTCTGGCTCTATTTCAGCGAAGTTTCATGCACCGCCAATGTTTTTTCTGATTAAAATTGACATTCCGTTTCAAATAATAGACTAATAATAATAAAATAATAACAAACATGCAGTGAATTCTGAAGGTGCTATGGGCCGTAGCATCTGCATGTGCCACTGCTGCCATGGTAATGAAGTGTGATGGATGTGACATAATGTATCGCGGTATGTTGGTGGACGTCTGCTGTTCACCTTGTGTTTCCATTTATGCAAATATCTGCAGTTTTATAACACAACATAGTGCATAGTGCATAAAGGACTGGCAGCGCTGGAAGAAAATGGGAGTCTGACAAAAACATTATTTATGGCCGTTCTCCCACAGAGGTCTGGGATCAGCTGGTCATGTTTCTGTTTTGATAGTCACGGTGACTGGTCACAATGTGTTAGTATTTGTGATTTAATTAATATCATATCAAAACAGAAACAAAACAACCAAATTATTCAAATTTTATAATAATAATAATAGTAATGATCAGCTCAGACCATCAGATCAACAATCAGAAGGTTTAGTTCATTAGAAGTTATTTAAAAAATGACCTGCATTATCACACTGAGCATACCTGACAGTGTGTTGTGTTACAGATTTGCAGAACTGTGATGAGTAAAATATAACTGAATGTGTTGTGGCATAATGTAACTGTTTCCTCTTATTTCTTTTCATTTAAAAACATGTTAATAAACACTC
>JAJHUR010140284.1:0-37452 GCA_027495735.1 Lutjanus campechanus | reverse complement strand
AATCTCTACGGCAACACACCACAGCATGGTGTAATACCACTGACAAGGCAAGACTAAGAACATTTCTTCAAGCATGATCCGAGTTGATGCGGGTAAGTACCTTCTGCTACATCATCGTCAACCGTTAGCTTGTAGGTTTTGCCGCGACGCACCACACGCACTGTATGCCATTCATTATCATTGAGCTTTTGCCCGGCATACAGGGTCTCCGGTCCCTTGCCTGAGAACAATGGTCAATCACAAAGTTAAAGACAACCTGAACCTAAAACCAAACCTTTGTTTTCCCACTAGTCGGCCTGGAATCAAAAATTCTGCAAGCAGCTTTGTGGCTTGAATTGGCTTTAAATGTAGTTTTCAAATGTATGCCTTTGGGAAACAAAGGTTTGGTTTAGTCAGTGAAATATACAGAGAAAAAATGCAAAATTCTTGACATCTGTAATTCTCATAGAATACACCTGACCACTATGCTGCAGAACTGCAGGCTCTTAAATAGTCTGAACAGAGAAAGGGCAACTACAGTAGGAGAATTTGCTTTTACTCATCATAGGCTTATGGAGATCTTTTCCTTTCACATCTTCCTTTCATTCTTTCCTTTTGACTCTCTCTTCATTACTTTTTCTGACCAAGATAATCATTACCAAGAAACTGGGACCCATCAGACATCAGTACAATATAAAATGACATTAGCCTTTTCATAATCTATCCCTAATCTTTTTGATCCATGACGTGATGAGCCACTGGGTAGGTACTAACAAGTCCTCGAAACTGAACAACCAAGTTCAGTGCCTTACAACCTGACAAAGTTGTAACCCCTGCCAAAAACTCAAGGTCAGCCTGCTACCTTTTTCAAACACAGGTGAAAGGTGGGGAAAAAAAGAATAAAATTTCACATGACTGTTTTCTTATCTGATAATGTCTGTCTGGGTTTAAGCACAAAAATCAACTTGTTTAAGATCAAGAAACAATAATGGTCACGATCAAAGGAAACAAACTTTGACCGTTGGTATGTGTCAAGATGCAGCAGGATTCTGGTGTAGACAGACAGACAGACTGGTGCAGAATCAGCTGTCAATATATTTGGCTATTTTTTTGTTTGACCATTGGCGTTGTTAGGGCCGATAATAAGCGGGCTGCTGCCACAAGTGTTTCATTGGTCTGTAAACATTAAAGCGAGTGCAAAAGCCACAGTTTGTTTGTCTTTAGTTGACAGAGTTGTGCCCACACACAGAGCTAAAGTTCTGTTTACACCTGGTTTTAACATGTACTGTATCTTGGGTGATCCAATCACAGGCATACAGCTCTAAGTACAGGTATGAATGCAACCAAGACGCATTGAGGACAAATTGACATCTGATCGCTCAGACCATATTCTGAGGTGGTCTGGGCAAGATGCACGCTTTTGCTGTCTCTGACACTGGCTTTAATGTTTTTTCCCATCATCTGTGAGATCTCCACACAGTTAGAGAACGTAAACGTGTGCGTCCTGGTCACAGTTCAATAATATCCCAGCGCACCATGGAGCATATCTGAAGTGGCCACTTCAGATGCATGTGGACACGCGTTGTAATTCAAGGTGTGAACTGACATACTTGGAGCTGTCCACTTTAGATTGGATCACCCAAGAATCATTTTAATACCAGGTGTAAACAGGCTGGAACAATCACCAAATACCGTTCATGTAGCTGTATTAAGTTTGGCCTCTTTCGCTTTGCTCTAAAATTTTGTATCTATTACATAATCTATTGAAATATCTGTCAAATTCTTTCCTTTGACTTTTGAAATTCCTGTCGGCATCACACAGCAGCAGGAATGATAGGATCTCAAACTAAGAAGTGCTGTATGCATTTACAGAACAGGAATTTCAGTGTTATATTATTGTGTTTTAGCACTTGTCAGTCAGTGCATCACGCTGCTTTCTTTCTGGTCCTTTTAGAGGTGTTTCCCACCAACATGGACGCGGCCCCGTCAAAAATAAATTGGTTCAGAACCTGAAAGGTTTGTTCCCAGCTGGGACCAATACATAGCAAGTTTGTCTTGGGTACCAAAGTGGGCGTGTCATAGTCTACAGGTTGTTGTTCATTGTGCGGCGCCCTCTGTTGATGAAATCTTTGATTACAGTGGTTCCACTCAAAACTGGTGGAAATGCAGCTAGTGCCAAGGTTCCAAGGATCTTGGATAGAACTGGTTGAAGAACCAGAGCTTATTCGGTGGAAAGGGGCCCCTAAAGAGTCAGTTAAGTTTGTTTTAGCCCCTGAATAAGTTGTGGATGGGAGCAGCCGAGGACGAACTTCCATGTAGGATTTTGGATCTTGGTTATTTCTTTGCCTGGTCTCCTGTTTCGCTGTAACATGTGTATTGTATGTTACACAACAATTCACACAATATCTCTTCTGCACTATGAGCGCAGGACTGCAGAGCTCAGACTGTTTCTCAGCACTCTGCAGGTCCATTTCCTGTGGCTTAAGACACTAAATAACTCTCCCAAGGGATTCAGCCTCTTGATCTGTAATTATTTATCATATATCTTTTTTACATTCAGCAGGCACACGAAAAGGCAAATATCTCCAGAGCCTCATGATGAGTAAAAGCAATTCATAGTAATTCTGGAAAGCCTGACAACTGCTATGCAAGTAAAAAGCATGTACAAAAAATATACTGGAGATCAGATTTTCCCAACAGTACAGAGCTTTCCTTCACATTTTTACTCAGTTTCCTATGACATAACTAAAGTATGTCATTAACCAGTGTGATTCCATTATTGAATAGATTTTAATTGGATTGGCATTTGGGCTAGGCATAGGAATATATGCAATCAATCAGTGACCAATTATCTGTCTTTAACATGCATGTTGCTCAAGGTTAACAATCAAAACTCTGCGTATGCTGTTTTAATATTCAATATTTTAAGTAATTTTAATACTGTATGTTGCCTTTTCTCCTGATGTAAATATAAACAAATATTGTTCCATACTCTAGATTGTGGTCGATGTTTTTGTATAATGGAATGTGGGTTCTTGAAGCATGAACGACTTTCTCATGCACTACTCACCATTTTTTGGCACTCTATAATAAAATCTGCTTGTTATTCATGCTGTATATTTATTCTTAATAATAAACATTAATGGATGGAGGGAATTATGTTACATATTTGCAGTTACAACATGTTCTCACTCCCAACTCGTCAAATATGACAGCTTGGTCAGTGGCCCTTTGCTTCAAACTATGATGCTGAAGGGACTCCTCTAAAATCAGTTCAGTTAGAAGTAGATTAAATATGCGATGTTCAGGTAGACTTTCAAAATAAAGGTACAAAAATGACTTAGGTATGTTTATGAAAAGACTGGATTTGGATGAAAATACGGATTACTTATAGCTATTGTTACTTATGAAAGTTCACATACTTATAATAATAACTTATGTATGTAAGCATGTAACATAACATTAAGTAACTCATGTCATGTCTACAAGAAGTTTACGTTTATTTTTGGTTTCACACAGGACATGAACTCCAGTCTCCAGGTTGAAAGACCTTTGTTTGTTCACGTACATCATTTTGGTACAAAAGCACATCACGTAACGTCTATCATGTCTCAAAAAGAAGTCAATGTTTACTTTTGGCTTCATATGGAAAATGATACCCGATCTCTTGGGTGAAAGTCTTGGGTGTGTTTGACCCATGTATCCAACCCACCTCACCAACCCACGCAAATTTTCTTGCACTTTATACTACACCACCTGTCCTGTATTTTTTCACGTTTGTAATCTCCGTACAGAAGCATGTTAAATAACTTATATCATATCGCATATCTATCCAGCCCACCTTGCCAACCCACGCAAACCCTCTTGTGTTTCATACTACATCACCTGACTTCCACAAGCACATATGTGGGCTACGTTACTTCTGTTACTTGCAGAAGTTTGTGTACATAACGTTTGTACATAAACATGTCAAGTTATCTATGTTACATGTCTTAAAAAGAAAATAAAGTTTACTATTGGTTTCACATGAACCCCAGTCTCGTGGGTAAAAGTTTTGTGTTTGTTCATGTACATAATGTATGTACATTTTTACAAGATGTCTTCAATAGAAGTTTACTTTTGATTTCATATTGGACGGGATCCCCAGTCTCCTGGGTGAAGTCCTGTGTTTGTTTGACCCATCCATCAACTCCTCCAAAAAAATATTTTTCTAAGCTTTTAATTCATAGGGCAGCTGACGATATGGCAGAAGACAGAGAGAAAGTGGAGCCGTCGGCAGGACTCACAGAGGACTCTTAGCCTCAGTGCATGGGGCAAATACTCTGAGCTACCTGACCACCCACATGTAGACTTTCACATACTAGACATCACAACGCTAGAGGGGTGCCTCCAGAAATGATGCTATAGGGATCCCTACACTGTCATAGTTTGAAGCACTGACCAAAATGCCCTAATTGATGCATTGGGAGTGAGGATTGGGTTACAGTGAGGATTAAAATTTGAGTCAGGGTTATGGTTATATAGCCTGTGAAGGTCCACATAGGTGTTGAATCTCTACAGTAATAAAATCATTATTAAACAAACCAAATTAAGTGTCTCAGTTATTGGGACCAAAGGGTGTTACAGTATTAAAGATATTTATTTTAGAATAGCTGGATCTTTTTGCACTGTTGTAGCTTCAAAGGTTGGATAATTAACCCATGTAGCACTCATCTACAACTAAACTCTGTCCACAAAAAACCTTTGCAAGTGAAATATTGTTATTTCTGAAAGCAAATGGGACAGAAGACCCATTGGCGAAAAACAGAGCAAAGAAGAATTTAAGATTTAAGAAGAAGCTAAGATATGTGTAATAATGAAAACAAATCACCACTCATTCCATTTGACTGAGGCTATTTCTGTTGGTTCCCAAACCAACTGAGCAAACTCATCCTCCACCTGATAGGCTAAAGAGAAGGTGGAGGGCGGTGACATTTTAAAGAAAGCACATTTCCTTTTAAAAGAAACAACATCAACATAGAGAGCAAAATGAAACTTGAGTGTTAACTTACTGGAGTTACAGTTTATCCTGATACAGTCTAGATGGGGAAGAATAAATGACAGATGAAATTGCATCCTTCAAGGTTACTGCTGCAGACATCCAAAAACAAAAAGTCCACCCTTCCGGGGACGCACACATGCAGGAAGGCAGCCATTTTATTCCTTTGGTATTTATATTTAACTTTATGCCAAATTACTGTGAAATAAACGAGAAATTTCTAAAAACAACATTAATAGTAAATAAAACAATGCATGGATTTATAGATAGAAATATCCTGGTTGATAAAAGCTGCTTTTCTAGAGCTTGTGCTCTGTTATTACACAAAGTACCAGAGGTCAAATTCATTAAATGTTTATGCACAGTATTTACAGTAAAATGGCCACTTGTAGTACCAGCTACATGAGTTTTCCAACCCAACACTGACTGTTTGACTTTAGGTGTAAATATTCAGATCAGAAAAGGTCAAAGTCTCTGGCTCCAAAGCCTCCACACCAACAAGGTGGCGGCAGCCATCCATTTTAGAGCCAGTCAAGACTGATATCATTTGATTTAGCGTTAAAACCGCAAAGTTAAAATTTGAAAGCGAAGATCTGATGTGTCTGAGGCCAGAATAACTGCTGCACGCAGCTGTGAAGGCAGTGAGGGTTGATCACCATGTGGCTGGTGGGTTTCATGTGTCGTCAACCGCAACAGAAAAGTGGGAGCAAACAGCCACGATCCAATCAGCACCAGCACCATGCAGAGGCACAGGAACCCCAACCGTCACATCTTGGGTACTGTCCTACAGCTACATGTGTCGCTAAGCTAGATCGGAGGCTAGATCTGTAAACATGTAAACTTTTACGAAGAAAATCACACAGATGAATATAAGCTAAGAAATCATATGAGCACTGACCAATTAGAGCTGACTGAAATCTAGGGTATATTTATATTAATTCATATAATTAGTGAAGGATTTGTCTAAATGTGTCCGCTAACTTTGCTTACTTTTCGTGATTTTTACTAAACATATTGTATATGTGAGTTATAAATTGAAGTGTGTGACTCATTTGTCCTTGTAGCAATGTTTACATATTATGATCGGAAGTGTTTGGGAGTATTTGGGGTCTCAGCCAGCTGTAGGTTTTGCTGGGCTCTGTTCTCGGGCTGTTCGCCTGACGGGCCGCAGGCTTAAGGCCTTTGAAGGGGTGAATACCATCTTTTGACAAAGCATGATGGGAAATGGAGTTGATAGGTAAACGTAAAAAAACCCAAAACACTGAAAGAAAAAGAAAGCATAGACTTCCATAAAAGACACCATCATCAGCAAAGAAAAAAAACACCCAGAAGAACGAGAAGGTGACAGAGAGATGACTTGATGTCAGACAGAGAAATTACTGAGATAGACAAGAAAAGTTTCTTCTAATGTCCTGTTGGATGATGGACTGAAGATCAGTGGGCATACTTGGTGGAAGTTACCTCTTAGAAAGTCTCAGCACACTTTGTTCTTTAAAAAGACTTTATCAGAGACTAGACTTTAAAGCCTAGTATCTCTAGATCATAATGTGTGTTCTGCTGGTTGTGCTGTGACTGTCTCAAAAGTTCTGTAGACAAGAAAATGGGCATGACTATGATTTGTCTGTTTCAAAGATGGGCCAAACATGTTTACCATTGAAATAAAATAAATTATGATGGTATAGCCATAAGTTCAGATGTTATCCAGTAAAGAATTATCGTCAGTAAGCAGTCCATGGTTATCGGTGTGCACAAACTGCATTAACACCCATGCAAAAAAGATAAAGACTCTCTTAACTATGTTCTAGTAATCTTTAAAGTATCATAGGGATGAGTAACTGATAAAAAAAAGACTGCACAAAAAGATAGAAAGAGAGTAAGAGGAGAGGAGAGGTCACTGCTCAACGGTAAACCATCTTATGTTGAAGGTGGAGATGTGAAAGGCAGATGGGTGAGGGGAATGGGGTTGGGGGGGCATACGATACCTAGGTTGACCGTGAGTTTGACGCGACTCCCGTCCAACTCCAGCCTGAGCGTGTCGGCTGAGTCTCGGGAGGTGGTGGCCATGAGGAGGCCGTAGGCCCGCTGGGAGCGAAAACGCAGGGAGACGTCCTCGGCCTCGGTGTGCATGATGGTCGGCATCACCACCTTCATGTACATGCTGCCGTCGTAGGAGAGGATGGAGGCCTCTGTGTGCGAAAGACAGGAGCATAGAGAGATATTAGCCACATATAATAAGGTTCCAGTCAATATTGTTAGCTGGAACCCAATACTTTGTGCAAATATTCAATTCTGCATGCTAGCCGAGGAGTTGATCCACCACTTTGATCCCGACCATGGCTGGATTAAACTGCTGGGGAGCTTCAGGCAAAAATTAGCTAACAAACGCCTGACGAAATGCAAGTATTAAAACTGGATTATGACACACTTCAATATGAGGCCTCAAGATCAGCTAATAAATCAGGATCCACCTTAACGCCATAATCATGTGACTTGAAATGTGCTTTAGTTTAGCATATTCGAAACTCAGATCAAGCTGTCAACCAAGGCAGTGCTGATCAAATATGGATCAATATTCTGTTCCCACCTAAAATGTTTTTAGAAATATATTTTAGCGTTCCATTTAGCTGAAATACGAGAAAGATCTCGACCAGTCAGCTGCCATTTTGTGTCATGCTTTCAAACAAAGGTTCCCAAAACTCAGATAAAACTAAAACTGGGCAGTGTTGATCAAATGGATGGATCAAGATTCCCTGGTTGGAAACAGGCCAAGCACTGCTATGTGACATGTTCTGTTGGTCATAGGCCTATCCAGTTGGCAGAGGCATGTTGACTTGCTTGTGTTGGTAACACGCCTTGAAAACTGAAAACTGAGAGGTTCCAGGCGAATTTACATCTCTGAATCCTAGTCTGGCAATATATTCCCAACACATTTTCAATTAAAACAAAATATCTAACAGTCGCCCTGGATCATGCGTGAGACAGAACACAAACACACAGTCAGGACAAGGAAAGAGACTTCAGCCCATTTCACCCACCTGCAACCCATCCACTGTAATTGCAATGTTAATTTTTATGACCCACTCCACCTAAGCCAGGGGTTAACCACAGTGCCCCAGTCACAACCAGTGGGTCATTTCAATATCTCTGTTTGTCCCTCCAACCTGCATAATCCATCATTTAAATAGCAATGCGCCAGAGGCAGACATTCTTAAAGGGAATCAGAAATGACACTCTGGAATCATTCATATTATGCCCAAAACACCCATGATTAATTATGAAACTAAATACAACCTCTTTGCACCTTGTGCCTTACTTAGCACCCAGATTTTGCCCTGTTTACATGGCAAAGTGGAGTTGGACATGCACTAAATGCTCTTGCGCCATGCACTTTGGACCATGTGCTATAGATCCTCTAAATGGGGCCTTAGTGTTTGGATGTAACTGATCTGAATCTATCACAGGTCAGTATGTATGCAAAGCACTTTGCTGTCTGTCTTGTAGCTTGTCATTACTTGTCTTTGGTTGCCTGTAGTGTGGGAAGAAGATAAAAACTGTTCCAACCCAGTGATTAAACAGCATATTTAAGACCAAAAAAAAGAAGAAATTTAAACAGATACAATTACGTGACAACTAGGCAAAGTTCGTCTACAGAAGACCAGGTGATATGACTGAAATCTCCAGAACATCTACTGAATGGACCCTGTAGTGACATTATTTTAACTAACAGTTGTCACGGCAGCAAAATAATTTGGTGTTAGGTCCCGGGGATTTAATTACCACTAAGCCTTATGGCTGTACCAGCTACTGACATACGCTGAATGGCTTCGGTTGCCAGCAGCAAGAAAGGCTGCATCCTTAAGCTTGACCTGCTTCCCACAGTCGCCCAACTCTTCCCCCGCAGGGTCTCTCATTTGCTGGTAGTTGGGAGCCAGCCTGTTCTGATTCTCTTCTTGTGTAGCAAACCGTGCACTGAGCTCAGCATTAGATTTGGTTCATTTAGGTTGACAAATAGATGCAGACAGAAACCCAACCAGGATACTCGGGATGAGATTTATCATTTATTGTCCATCACCGTTTTGATGGAAAAAGGTAGGACCTGCCTTCTTCTTGAAGCTTGGCAACCAATCAAAAGTGGCAAATGATCATGACAAAACAGGCGCAACAGTTTTAGTGTGTGTTAACTGGCCAGTGACTTCACACTCATGCATGGTTGCTTCTGTGCATACAAGCAAACTCAAAATGTGGAATTAGCAGCAGCAGAAAAAGTGAGGTACTATTACAGAAAGTCTGCTTCCACTGCCAACAACAGCTAATCCCTGCCAAAACATGAAGTCGTACAGTGTACGCCTCATTTATTTGGCTCCGGGAGTTGCGAAATGGCCATCCCACGAGGCTCCTTTCAGTCCGTGTCCTCATCTGACTCTGTGAACTGTCGGCACACTTTGTCTCCACTTCACATTAGCTGTTACACCACGCTGTGCTCTGATTCTGCTCCCCTTTTCACAGACATTTGGATCTGTCTATACTGGTGAGTGCGAGGAAATTATAGAGCGCTCAAACTCACACATACACACACAAAGAACACATAGCATGATAGACAGTTTCTGTGTGTGAGAGTGTGTGTCTAACTTGCATTTGTGCTGGGGGATGAACTCCTAACAGCTACTGAGCTTGCATGTCAACACATTCGTCTCCAGGACAACTGAGCGAGCTCTGTCCACTGATGAAGACTGTGTGATATGGTAGAAAGCTCTGGAAAATGCTAAGTGGACCTTGGTTTGGAATTGTTTTGTGAAAGATCAGTATGTTGTGTGTCCTGTCCATTACTTTTGCATCAGGAATTGTCATCAACATTCTAGTTAAAAAGGTCTAAAATGATAAAGGCCATAGTTACATGTTACTTGTCACTCTCTCAAGTATATTAATATTAAATGTGAGTGTTTTGCTTGTTGTAGCCACTGTCTAATGGAATTAATATTCTGATATGACCATTTAGAATTTTTACATGTTACTTTCATCCAGGCAGTATATAGTCTCCAAGTGAAACACCATCAGTAAATCAGAGTTTATAAGCAGTTTTCTTGGGACTTTATTAACTATATTATATTAATTCACATTTTTTGTGTCTTTCATACAGTATAGGGGAGCATTCCACTCTCTGTCATGTATTCATATGCGTGTCCAAGCAGGCATCACACACAGATTTTCAAAATAAAAACTCCAAGTACAGTACAAGGAGCTCAACTTGTGTCTGGGTAGGATTTTCTAAATAAAAGCCAGAGTTTCAGAGGAGCTAGATTTTCAAAACAAGTGCTGCCAAATGGTATCAGGAGTATACCAGTGTGCCTGGGCATGGCTGGATTTTTATAAAATTTAAATAAAAGCCACTGAATGGTAACAGGAGTGTGATGGGGGCTCTGGAATAGGCCAGATTTTCAAAATGAAAGCCCTAGATGGAAACAAGTTCTGATTGGTGGGTGGGTGGACAAGTGAGGACTGACGACTTTAGAAATAAAATGTCACAGATACTCTCAAAATCATGATAAACAGAGAGATAGCAGGAAGCCTCTGATGGGACAGATTTTCAAAACAAAAGCTCTTAAATGGTAACAGGAGTGTTCTGGTTGCTGCGAGGTAGGCTAAATTTTCAGAGTAAAAGCCCTCAGATGGAAACAAGAGCTTGCTGCGTGGTGAGGTGGGTAAAAGGATCTTACAGTAGGCTACATGTGCACTTCACATATTAAAAAAGAGGAATGTGAAGCATCATCAGAGGCTGCAACTACTTTCTCTCAAATGTCTCTTGCTGCTAGTATTTCAGGTGTGATTCTGACCATTAAAATGACAAAGCATATGAAAATGTCAAACCTGAGTTAATTACTTTTTTATTGCTGAGAACAAAGCAATACAATACTGGTAATCGCTTACGTAAGGTGTTGACCTCCTGCTGTATTTTTTTTTTTTTTTTAGAGTTCTGAGATATCTGCAGGTGAAATCTTGGGGTTTGGATTAGATGTAGTCAGTATGTTGACTCCATGTCTCACAATGCATGGACCTTTAAACACACAAAATCAAACAATCCCTTTTCTCCTTTATTCTGTCTCTGTCCATCTCTCAGTCCAGCTTCCTTCTCATCTTGGTCTTTCACATCCACCATCAGCATGGAACCTTTAAAAGAGCTGGTGGTTTTCAAGTCAAGTGCAGTAAGAAAAAAAAACAGCTTAAACTGCATCCGCTGCTATTTTAAGACTGTAATTCCTCACCAAAAGAAAAAAAAATGCATTCTTTATCTCTGTTATTTTCCCTTTTACTTCCCGGTCTCTGTCCCACTTTATCTTATATTCATCCAGACTTAAAAAGCAGGGCTGGTTGTTGTTTCCTTGCACTCTGTTGGTATCAATCAGAGGTGATTATTTTGTCCTGTCACAATGGCTTAATATGATAAATGAACCAATAATATGCTGAGACATTATGTGTCCTCTAAATGCCCTTTGTTCAGTTTTGCTGCATGAATAGGAAACTGTAGTTCTACCACGCACCCACACAGTGGAGACACAGCCCGTCTGTCTGCAGGGAAACATCTGTGTAGTCGAGCAGGAAGGGAGGAAATATAAAGAGGGGAGGAGAGGTTAAAGATAGAAAAGGAGGAGTAAAGGATTGAGTGATGAGTGGGAGAAACTAAAAACAGAGTACGTGATGACTAACATAAAAAAAATAGAGGCGGTGTGAAAACTGTGAGCGGAGTTCAATATTAAACACGCAAATTATATAAAAGGCAAAGATTAAAGTACAAAAGATTAAATTAATTCTCACATTTTTGACTCTACACACAAAATTCCGCGCAGCTTGTTCAGCAGGTTACAATGAGAGGAGCGCCTCAGCTTAATGTCTATGAAATGAACTGTCTGAGCCAGGACTGAGACAGCAGCTTCCGTCACCATGGCAACCTTTGATTGGAGCTGGGGAAACACAGCTGATTGAGATTTGCTAATTAGTGCAGTTTGATACACACATACATTTTGCATTTTCACACTTCTTTCATGGCTTAACTTTAGATTATGTTGCACCAAACTTTAAAACTAGCTTAAAGGGACAGTTCACCCCAAAATCAAAAATACAGACTTTCCCCCTGCTCTGTAGTGCTGTTCATCCATTTAGATTTTTTTTATTTTTTTTATGTGAGTTGCAGAGTTTTGGAGATAACAGACATAGAGATGTCTGCCTTCTCTCCAATATAACGGGGCTAAATGGCACTCAACTTGTGGTGCTCAAAGACATCAAAAGAATGCATTTGAAAAGTTTGGAATCCATGTCTCTTTTTAAAAATCATGGCCCGTTTACTCAAGATAAACCATAGAACTTGCTGTGAGCAGTTTCATGTAGGAACTACTTTCTTTTTCATAGAAAAGTAAGTAGTTTTGGTAGATTTTAAAGCAGTTTCAGTAGATTCTACTGCAGAAAGAAAGCAGTTCCTGCTCACACCAAGGTCAGTGGCAACTCACAGCAAAACAATCTGGAGTAAGTACCACCTTACTGTTTTTGTGCTGTTTAGTGCCAGCAGGTGCTGCAGACATTTAACTGGCGCTTCTTCAGCAGCCTCCAGTAGTTGTAGTAGTGTTCAGTTTACTGTCGTCCACTTCGTTTTCAACACCACTGTTTGAAATATTCTACTCTTGATCTGCACTTGTCTTCATAAAAGTTTGTGTTTGAAGCCGTGATCGCAGTTTCTTTGAAGCAATAATTTTCAGTCTCTCTGCTTATTATCTTGCCATTACATTTTAGGTCGGAACTCCCCGTAATTATGGATGGCGTAAGCTAGGTGCATGACCGTGACCATGTATAAGATACTAAAATACAACTAGATAGGCTAAACAGACAAAACTTATTTGAAATTTCACAACATTCCTCTGTGTACCACTAAAGAAAGCTTGTGTACCATCAGTGGTACACGTACCACAGTTTGTGAATATGTATTTTTGATTTGGGGGTGAACTGTCCCTTTAAACCTCTCTTTAAAGCTTAGTTTAATTTTTACTCTGAATCTAGATTAAATTGAATAATGTTGCACAGAAAGAGTTTGTTTTGGTTTAGGAACAAAAACTACTTAGGCAACAAACCCACTTGGTTAGGTTTGAGAAAAAGATGGTTTTGGTTAAAATACCTATGTTACATATGTCATGTGACAGTAGTGACATAACACATGCTGAAAGTCACATTTATGACAAAACTTAAGTAAACTGAAACTTTAAATTGGATAATTCAACACTGACTTTTCGTTTCACACAGGACTCGAACCACAGTCTTCTGGGTGAAGGTTTTGTCATAATTACTATGTCCACTAGAGGTCGCCACTTAACAATAAACGTAAATGGCTTGTAATTAGCTGCTGGATCTGATCGCCCTGTCTGACACGACCCGCTTTGAGATCAAGGAGCTGCTGGAGAAGCTCGGCCTCCACAAGAGGGCTCAACCTGAGGACAAGGTGCCAGAGGAGTTTTGTTTCTCTCCTGCCAAAGACAGCTTATTCAGCCACGAGCCGGCGTACAAACAATCCACTGCCAATCTCGCCATGGAGAACGCCTCCTCAGAGCCCAAAGCAGAAGTCAAACATACTGACCTATAACCTGTCCAGAATGGAGAAATGTAGGAGTCTCACAGAACCACTCTGCCCCATAACTGCTCCATCGTGATCAGCTCTTGGGCGAGGACAAAATCTTAGCATCAGCAACAGGCCTTTAAAGGTCCACAGTCTGCATTTGCACATGTTGTTGCTGTTTGTCCTTATTTTGCAATAATTATATCCCAACAGACAGCTTTGTGATTGCTTTTCTGTCTTTCTGTTTGGACTCGCTTGTTTAGGACAGGCTGGTCAAACAGCTGAGTACCACCAATGCTCCAACTCCTGATTTTTTTTTTTATGCTAATGGATACTGCTCCATTAATTTGGTCAACAAGTTTTCCTCAGAGGAGATAAAATTGAATTAAAACTAATCTCCTGAGCCAACAAGTACACTAACTAACTGACTATTTGGCTAGCTAGCAAACAATGTAATCTAATGTTTTGTTCAGGAATACGGAGGAGCCAAAGGTTATCACTTTCACCCCTTCTTTTGTGCAGCACCCAAATTCAGATTTTTTTTTAAAATGTATCTATTTATTTTTATTTCAGTAAGCAAGCATCTCCATACAGATTAAACTCTATAATTTTGGTTTGCATCCATGAACTTGGATTGACTAAACTAAGACTAGTTGTTCACTGTGCAACAGAGCTGTGCTTAAGTTATTTTAAAACTGTATTTTAAGGTAGTTTACTAGTTTTGCTAAAATCTGATTAGAATTTAGATTAAAGTAATCTTTGTTGATGGAGCCCAATCTATGAGCTTTATTCAGTTATTCACACTTTTTGAAAACATTCACTCCAAATATGGTAAAAGGGCCTCAATAGGAGTCTCTTGGTAGATTGGAGTTTCAAAATAAAAGCCCCCAGACACTAACAGGGCTTCCGCAGTGAGCCGAGGTGCATGATTTCCAAAACAAAAGCTGCAAAATGTTAACAGGAGTGTACCAGAGAGCCCAGGAGTGGAAAATAAAAGCCACCAAATGGTGAGAGAAGTACACTGCTCTAACTCTGGGGAAGGCTTATTGGGGGCTACGTGAGCACTGAAGACTTTAAAAATAAAAAACCTCAAATACTTTCTCCTCTATACACATGCAATTTGTACTCTTAATCTCATGCAAATCCTTATGCTATGACTCTCATTTCATCATCTTTCATCTTACACTACATTTTGCCCTCTTTATCCCTTTCCTACTATTCCAACTCCTCATATTCATTCAGATGCTCCTTCATACAAAGTTAAGCCAGCAATGCAGTTTAGCTCCCAGCTGTACAGGAAGCAATGCAGTTTGTCATTCTCCATCCACTTCAGCTCCTTTAAATCCTTACACTATAACCCTCATTTGAACTCCTTTCACTGCTTACACTATATTTTGCATCTTTCATCCCTTTCCCAGATTTCCACCATTCATCCTCCTTCAGATGCATCCTCATACAAATTAAAGCCAGCGATGGAGTTTAGCGTCAGCCAGCTTTCGTTTGTTCAGAAATTGCCTCCTCTGGTTTTTAACTGTTAAGAGTTTCAAACCTTTTCCAGGTTTAGTCCACGATTCAGACTTACCTCTGTCACTCACTTACATGCTTACACACACATGAATACTATCTCCCAACCAGATAACAGGAGCTCACAGATTTGAGGTTTTATTCATGTGTTGAATCCATACTTAAAGTGTGCTGAAAATGGCATCAGATCACAGTCCACCTGGAAATGTGTACATGTATTCACTGATACAAAATAGTCTGTTTTGAGAAGTTGTGCTGCAGCCAAATTTTGATGTCCCTCAAGCATGCTGAGGGGGTCAGGGACGAGTCAATCATGCAAGGCTAGACACATAAATTTGTGTATCAGCTGCATAGCAGTGAAAAAGTAGTCTATATTTCCTAATGATATGACAGAGAGGCAGTATGTGAATGCAAAATAGCAGTCAGCACAAAATAGAGCCTTGTGTTAATGACGCTGATTGACTTGCTCTCGTGATAACAGACTGAAAGTGGTCTGTCAGGTAAGATGTAAAGGGCCAGGTTGCATTGTCATATAAATAAGGGATAATGCCGACGAGGTGTCCATTATCAGAAATGAATGGATGACGCGGAGGCATGAACCATCCGACGCGAAGCTACAACACTTTTTAACGGACACCCTGCAGCCAATCAGTATCGAGTATTCACCCAGACCATGGTATAATACAGAATATTGTCCTTTTGTCTGATTGTGGATATTGTTATATTGTGATATGACAGAAGTTTTAAAGGCTTCATTACAGTCAAGTGATATAATTTTATGACATTAAAAGACTTTTCTAGTTGTTCTATTATTTGCCTTTACCCACTTCGCCATTATATTTGAATGACTGACGATTATTTATCAAAATTATCTAGAGCTGCAATGATTAATTAATCAACCAATGATTAAATTAATCACCAACTATTTGGATAATGGATAAATCATTTTGAGTCAGTTTTTAAGAAAAAATAAATTCCAAGTTCTCTGATTTCAGCATCTCAGATGTGAATAGCGTCTGGTTTATTTAGTCTTCTATGACACTGATTCTCTACTCCATGAGTCTATGACTGAATATCTTCGTGTTGTGGACAAAACAAAATATCTGAGGATGTCATATTGGGCTCTGGAAAACACTGATCAACATTTTTCAAAAACTTCTGACCTTGCATGGACCAAACAACTAATCGATTAGTCGAGAATATGAACTTAACTGATAAGGAAAATAACCGTTTGTTGCAGTCCTAAAAATTTCATTGGATTAATTTTTTGTAAATGCACCAACAGCTGATGTAAATCACATCAGTGCTTTTTAACTGTTGTGCTGAGCTGCATGTCAGTAAAAAGTGAAGCATGACTTAGCAATTGTACAAAAAACAAAACAAGCAAAAGCAGACTAACAAACACACAAAAAACCCACAAACCAAAAAGTTTTGATACAAGTGCTTCTGAGAACTAATGTCCTCTGTGAAGTTATTGTCATCTGTGCTGTGAGGGTTCAGGATTTAGCTCAGCTAATACATAAAACTTATTTTTCTAACTCTTGAAGCCATTTTCTTGGTTATTCATAAACATCCATCCAAACTAACGCATCTTCAAAGCCGTTGTGACTGATCATGGATTAGGTACATCAAATGCTCCATTAAAATATGCAACAGTTAATTCCTGCTGAGGACAATCCATGTTTTTGTGCTGCAGCAGTGAAAATGCCATTGTATGACACTCCAAGGTGAAAATAAGATTTAATTAGCTGAGTTCTCTTCATTTTGCGGGAACTTTGTGCAGCTAATATGGGCAAGCTGCCTAGCAGAGAAGCATAGTATAGTCATTTATCTTGCTCCCACAACACAATAACATGTGCATAATATGGATCTTACTTGTGCAACATAATATTTTGTTTGCACAAGTTTTAAAAAATTTGCTATACATACATGACTTAATGCATTCTAAAAATGTAACATTAATGATGATGTGACTAAATCAATATCAGTGTCTGTTTTTTGTTCACTTGTGTGTTCAGATGCTGTACAAGTGTCTGAGTCCATGCTCAACTGCACATGAAATAAATGGCGGTGTTTGGTCACAGGGATGCCTGGGACTGATGTCTAATTGACAAGGTGTCAGATTACAGCACGGTGAAATATACACAATTTAAATTCTCATTACAGCTCAGGGCTGGGCTGTCAGATTAATTCTAACATGTCATATTTCTTGGATGTAACTGTGTGTGCCAGTGTGCGTGCATATCTGTGTGTATGTCTGTGTGTGTGTGTGTGTAATGACCTGCGTGTGAGACAGTCTCAATAGAGTGTGTCCAAAGGATTGATACACTTTTAACTGACTGACCTTGCCACGTTCACACCACCCAGAGGAAGACTTAAATGCATTTTGTTTGCTCTGCAGATGCTGCATATGTGACCAGCTCACTTTTCCTGTTTTATTTTGTTTCATTTTTGTGACACAGCAGAAAAATGAATTCTCCAAAGTCTGATTACACCTTCACAATGAGGATCAGGGAAATATGAAGACAAGAAAGATATGAAAGACGACTCAGCCCACCAATGCTGCTGGGTGGAGCAAGGAAATACACTAAATTCTCTACTGTAGAGAGAACCAGGCCTGTATTTGAAACAGGCCTTTATTTTAATTAATACCATGTTTTTATTTGATCTGCTCGAGGTTTAATTTGTTCATTCAAACTCTTCCTCAGTGTTTACTTGCTGTCTTCATAATGTCAGGATAATGTACATTTCCACAGTGCCAATTCCATCAGTACAACTAGACAGTACAACTCCTACTGTTTGGTGCATAGAGGGAAACTTGTTAAGAAAACTGTTTGTAGTACTTGTAATTTAATCTCATCAATGTTTTTAGTACCCTTAATTAAGGACAGGTGTTTATTTGTGCTGGCTTTCACTCAGATTGACACAACCCTTCTTTTTTCATGATTGGATTACCTGATTTAATGAGAATAATGCTCAAGAAAAATGTAAATCCAGCACTTTTTTTTACTCCCAATTTTCATGAGTGTAAGTAAAAAATCTCAGACTTTTTCTATGCACACAAAAGGTTCATTTCTCTAAAAATTTTGTTCATAATTTTGTTAAAATCAGTTTTAGTTAGCGCGTCCTTGCCAAGATAATCCATCCACTTAACAGGTGTGGCATGTAGAGATGCTGATGAAACACAATGATTATAGCAAAGACATTTCTTGGACTGGTCACAAAAAGGACACTCTAAAATTTGCAGTTTGATCTTGTAAAAAAACAAAAAACATTGATCAGGCACCGAACTATGGCTAGTTCATACAGGGCTACAGATTCCTAATTTCTTTTTTTTCCAGGTAATCTTACCCTAGCCTTAACTAATCACTCTACGTGCCTAAACCAAACTAAGGCAACGAGTACTGGCTAATCAGAGTCTTAGATTGTTTACTTCAACTCGTGAAAAATGAGAACAAAAGCATTGTGTTATGTTTATATGTTTGTTGAGTATGTTAAACTGACATTGTAGTATCCGGGAAAAGACAAATAACAGCATTACTATTTCCAAAGTAATGATAAGAACCAATGGTAAAAGCATCTTTCCTGGACAAGATTATTAATAATAGTCATTAATTAGTAGATGACCGATGAAATGTCTTCACTTCAACAGCTGCAGTCAGTCCACTTGAAAGTGACATGACAATATCAAGATAAAGACAGACTTTATCGATATCATGCAGGGAAATTAATACTGAAGACTAAAGTGAAAGTTGTTGCTTGTTGTCCAACACAGGTATGTCTTTGCAGTATTCAGTCATTAAATTAATCACAAAAGTGTATCACAAATTTTGACAGAAGTTTGACTAAGTCAGCAAAAGGTAACGTCAATGAATACTTGCTTCCATCTGCGACCGTTATGCGATTATTAGAAGTTAGTTCAACAAGATAAGACGCAGGTGGCGCCAGTCTACTGTCGAAAAAATCATTATAGCAATGCCGAAGAGGAGGGCGCAACAAAAAGAACCTGAGTTGAACTTCAAACTGTGTAAAACAATGTAGAAAACAGGATGGAAATATGACATTTCTGATCGAAAACAGCAAGTGAGTGCAAAATCTTTTTTTTTTTTGCAAAATAAGGTTAAAAATGTTGCCATAAAAATGTTACCATTTCCATGAACCATTTCTAATCTGGTACTTTAAAACAAGTATAACAATATGTTGATAAAAACACAGCTATTGTAATCATGAAACATGAATATAACTTTAACATGCAGCCTACATGTGTCCTTGTTGCTCTATTGTTACATGTTATAATAGTTATAATAAAAATACTACGAAGTCCAGTGGTTCAGGTTTCTTACCACCTCTGCTGTTTGAGCCAAAGGTGTGATTATTTACAAGCAGACCGTTCTCTCCTCTGTAAATCAATTGCGAGTAGACCAACAGGTGACGATGCTCATGCCAAGAACAAGAGGTGTGATATATAATTCCATAAACACCAATATATCCTCAACTCCATTACCTAACTAGGGATGTCTCAGTGCTGTGGCACTTTATTCTGCTGGACAAATTGGTTGAAGTCAGAGCCAGAGACAAATGGCAGGTAACGCCATGCAGAACAGCAAACGGCACTGACGCCAAGATATAATGGCTGCTGTGTCGCACATGCACACACACACGCAGAGGGAGTGAGTGTCCTGATGATTTTTTGGCTACACCGTGAAGTGCTTTCCAATCACAGCATCAGCTCAAAAGCACAGTTGAAGACCAGTGGGTAATAAAATGTCTTCATTTTCGTACAATTCAGTGACCTTAAGGAAAATGTATCATAAAGGAGCAGTATCCTCACACACATCTAAATATATAAAGCCAAATAATAGCGTTAATGAAAAAGATAGTATGCAACCCCGACTATCTCTGGCTCCTGGTAATTATATTGCAATATTTCAATAAAATACCCCATGCAAAATAATTCAAGGTGAAATGTGCACCCCGTATCAGATTGACCCACTGATGCCCTACAACTTTTCCTTTCAAAAGTAAAAATGAGATTCAGGGGAAATTATTATCCAGCGGCACACTGGATGAAGGAAGAAAAATGGCTATAGATGGAGAGATATGATCAGAAAGCTGTTATTTGATATTCTAAAAAGCAGCAGGAGCAATTTGTGGGGATTGGGGATGTGTTAATCATTTTTTAAAACCTCTGATCAGTCTTTATTAAAGTGTCTGGACACCACGACAGAAAACTGGTCAGAAGGGCAGTCGAGCCTGGACAGTCCCCTTACCGCCAGGTCTGGGATCTGGTCTTTGCCAAAAGATCTGGCCAGTGTCAAAAAACAATTACAGTGTCCCAAATCTTTAATCTACAATCCTAATACAATAATGCATTATGCTGTCATAAATATACAATAAGTCAACACGTTCTCACTCCCAACATGTCAAATACAGCAACTTGGTCAGTGGCCCTGTGCTTCAAACCATGGTGCTGTAGGTACCACTTTAGTTGAATATGCAGGGCTCCATGGTTAAGTTAGAAATAATAAAAATGCAATGCCTGGGAAGACAGGAAAAGTACCTCAGTAGGTTCAGTAAATGGCTCTGGTAATGTAAAGTAATGTAGGGTAAGTAGTGAAGTACAGGAGAACTGACCAAGCTTTACTGATCTGTACCGACATACAAGGCATGTGCTGAAACAACAACAATTCTGGTCTGCCATCGCTCGGCTTGTCACTCCCTGTGCACCAAGACTGTAACACAGTGAAAGCATAGTGATGACTGCATTTCCATGCCACAGTCCTACCACATTATAGAAAACATCTGTGGTCGGCCTTCACGGGAAGGATGTTTCACTTGGTTGGAGAAAGCGGGGATAATTCTGACCTACAGACTTCCAGCACTGTCATGCGTGTCTAACACATTCCTCAGCTGGACTTCACCTGCAGCTCTACCTGGATCACACTACAATCTGCTCAGCAGATACAGTGACTGTGACAGTGCACCATGACATTGTTGCGCCGGGAGTAATGCGTGGGCTTAGCCCCAGTTTGTACAGCTGAGGATACAATCCTCAATCTCTGTGCTTGCCTTTTGAAATGTCCCCCTTCCACTTGAACTTTCTCAAACTCACGGCAGTTGGGTTGTTGATTTGGCAACACCAGTAGTCATTAATTGCCTAGTCTCACATAGCCACAACACAGTAGCACTGGTTTCAAAAATTAAGCATTCTGCTATCAGGGAAAGAAACGCTCTGGTATGTTTGTCTTTCTTTAAACCAGTCACAACTGTCTTGGCCAGTGCAAAGCCCAGGATGTAGTCACGATACACTTGCAAAACAGTGTCAGTAGGTAACTTGCTTTGGTGGAATATTCGGACCTAGGCAGGTGAGCCCTGGCATCAAAATTATTAAATGACTGCAAAAGAAAAGGTAACAGCTCATTTACATTTGTTCCATTAGTGACCCAAGTGGTAATTTGTCATTCTCAGTGTGTAGGTTGTTAAGTTGGAGGTTGCTGATGTTTCCTGAAATGTCTGGGAAACTGTAACATGCAGATATTGGATGCTGCCTGACATAGTCAGCCAACGGCAGGCTTATACCCACAGTGTACATCCGGTGAGTCAGACTATTGATTACTCTGCCAACCCTTGCATACTCACACATGCATTAAGTGTCACTTTGATGTGAGCCCTCATGGGAATGCGGTGAAAATCCTGACATGGACTAAGATGTATTTGACTCCCTAAGGGCCTGGCCTGCTCACAGACTCCTCAAGACAGGGACAAGAACAAGTTAGTGAGAATTGCAGCCTTTTGTAGCCACACCCTTTACATGGGTGTTGTAGGAATACCAAGCAGCAGGATCCTACAGTACCACTGCCATCATCTCAGAACCCAGGCCGCCAACTCATACCAATAAACAACAGTATATGACTCTATGCTCTCAGGATAGGCCCCAAGTTTGCATCTGTGCAAAGGGACATACTTTGCAGTATAGCTGAAGCAGCTGAAAATGACTCTGAATGTGCTCAGAAAGCATATTATCTCATGACACTGTCTCTTTGTCTGTGTTGATTATGTATAAAAACTGTGTGTATGGTCTTATTAGTCATGCCTGCCTAACACTGTTATGGTATGGAACAAGTGCATTGTATCCAGAATATGCACAACACACTGCTGGACAGGCACACAGCAGACAGGGCTACTACTGTACACTGACAACATCAACCAGGAAACACTGCCAAGGAGAATTAGGTGTACCCGTGCGTGGGTGTGTGTGTCCTGTGTGTGTCCTGTGGGCTGCCTTGCTGGCAGTCGAAGATAATGGATTTGGACAACTCACAAATAAGGACATGAGTAGCGCTGGCTGTAAAAAACAAGCTCACTCTTATCCCGTCCCTTCTCTGTTTTATCTTGTTCCCTCCCAGTAACTCACTGTCCCCTTCGTTCCACTTTTTTTTTTTTTTATCCCTTTTCTCTCTTTAAGTAGATGAGAAGAAAAGCCATCATGGCCAAAATGATAACACGGCAACATGATAAAAAAAACTATCTTTAAACTAAAGCTGGACACTCAAAAAATTGTTGACTTTCCTTGCTTTCTCCCCATCTCATTCTCTGTCTTGTCTGTCTCTTTGATTGACAGTTAAGCAGATTCGAGTCTTTTATATGCTTTTGATCCGGTTACCTCTTCCCTTGTAAGACCTAATCTAACTGTGAATCTTATCATCCCTGGAAAGAAAACTATTTCCACAAGTTAATTATCTAATTTTCTTGAGATAACAATACACAGTTTTGGTGCACAGCACAATCATAGTCACGGAAGGGGTCAATATCCTTGTGTTGTCTGAAAGGACGAGCCAAAAGTCTGCATTGGACACCTGGTGAAATTTGACCTTGTGTGTCCAGTCACAGCATAATAACTCCAACATCTACTCTCTTGTGTTACCAGTAAAACCACTTGTAGTCGTTGCAGCTGGTGCAAAATGATCATTCAGTCCCTGGCGTCAGTGATAACATCAGAGAATTATGTGCTTAACTGCTCACTCAGTGCAGTGAGGTGAAAGGTGGCTCTCTCGCTGCATTCACAAACAGTTTGTGTGATGAAACTCGGGATGTCAGGATGGATGTGTAGCCTCCTCGGGTCGATATGTTGAGGTTGTTAAACTAATTGAATATGTCAGCCAGATTTGGAAATTTCAGGATCCACTACTGGTTAGAAGTAGCTAGGGTTGCCAAAGTGGTACTTAAGGCGTTACCAGTCAGAGTTCCCCTCAGCAAAGCTGTTAGTCCTGGAGAAGTATTTTTTGACAGGGTTCAGCGGCCAAGCATTTTTTTTTCAAAGGTGCCGCAGCTTGGGCCAGCAATACACTGATGGCAGCATTAAGGTAAGGCCCTATAAAACTATGTTATGTGATAACATAATCATGGCTGTAAAGTCACGACACAGATTCCATCAGGCCCTACATCAAGTCACTGCTAAAAGCTTACTGGAAATATAAATATGTAATGCAATGTTATGAATTGGTCATTTATTCAAGACACATTTTTAAAAAAAATCAACAATTATAGTAGAGTTTGAATCTTGGAATTATGACTTTCTAGACTTGTGAAATTGTCTTTTAGATTGACAAAGATTTATACTGCCCCACTGTAACTCTTACAAAAAAAATCTTTAAAAAGGCATTCATTGAAAATAAAAGTCCCACATGCCCAACTTAGGCCCCTTGGGCCACTGGGCTTGCAGTACACTGGGGGAATCTCTGACCAGTGTTAGACGGATGTTAAGGCATACACGATTAGGCAAGGTCAGATGAAACCCAACAATGTCAGGTTAGACATCTTTTTTTCAACTCTTAGGTCTCATTGCTTAGCTCAAACAAACCTCAAGACAGCCAGACCATGAAAAAGAACATGTGTCATGACAAGTGAAGTAAATGACATGATGGTAATGCTTTTCTGACCTTGAGATGCCTGGCCTTTATCCTTGCAATGAACTGTTCTCTCTGGGCCCATCATTGTTGTTGTACAACCTCTACAAATGACCTAGTACAGTATATTCCCCAGTCTCTCTTCCAATTATGAAAGCATAAGCAGTTTGAATAAAGCTTCTCCTGATGTTCTCCCAGACACCTCTGGTAGAAGAGATAACTCTGCAATATGTTTCCCTCTCACAGATAATGAACTGCACTGGCTATGTGTGTTGCCTCCAAGACGTGACTTTGCTTCAGTCAAAGAAGACAAACACAGTAGAAGTGTTGACGGGTTCACCTGAACCCTAGAACCCAGAACCTCACCGTGAACCCATACAGGTTTGGACACATGTTTTATACAGTCAGTCAGGCCTGGATCCATCAAAAATAAACTTACAGGGCTTGACACTTGAATCATGGAATCATGGAAGTACTGAATAAGGAATTCCAGTCACTGCACCAAAGTCTGGAATTCAGTCAGGACCACAAAGACACACTCACTGGGGAAAACAAATCACTACAACACTGTTAACACTCTACCCACCCAGCTCACCTCTGTTATCTCAGAAAACAGAGACAATTCTGGACTTACAAGCATGCAGCATGAGAGACAATTTAGTTTTCACAGGTATTTCCAAACAAACCCCACACGACCCTGAACAATCGGTAAAGGAACTCATGACCAAACGGCTCAAAATAGCTGCACAGACAGTCAAAAACATCACATTCCACCACACACAAACACGCACACACACACCAACAACTGACCATGGCCAATCATAGCCAATTTGGAGCACAACAAAAAGGACTAGTTCAACAACAAGGGGGGAAACTAAAAGAAATTCTACAAATATGGAACAGACTATCTAATCTGAAAACAGTTGGGGGGAAAAGCAGTATGCCCCCAAGATGAACTGTCCACTGCTCTAAATCATATGCATTATAAAGTATCAGGACAAAATAGCATACATGCAGAGTTCTTCATACACCTCTAGTCCATTTTCAGACTACTCTTCAACAAACTGATCCAAGACTTCCAGCAAACATGAACACAGTCACAATTTCACTCGTAATGCCTAACAAAGACCCAGCCTTACCACCAAGTTACCATCTCATTTCTATCACTGAATATAAACTCACTTTTTCAATAAAATAGGTAGACACTCATTCACTTATACATGCAGACTTAATGCATTATTCATAATTACAACGGGCAAGAATCATGACTACCTGGAGGCAGAAAATGCCTTTGATAAGGTAATGAAATTTCTCTTTACCACATTAGAAAGATTTGTTATAAATGGGTCAAGATGCTTTACGCCTCAGTCCCTGCCATCACAGATGGAAAACTATGACAAGGCTTCACTGTGCACCAGGGGACTAGGCAAGGATGCCCACACTCCTCCTTCTTCTATTCACCACTTTCACTGAACACTCAGTAGCAGCCATTCATCAGAATATCTATTTAATGAATCTAAACACACATCACAAGATCCGTCTCTATGCAGATGATATTTTAATAATCAATCAAAACAAAATGTAATTTTTGCCACCAACCTGAATCTTCTTTCCCCAGCTCTTTAATTAGTTACACCCATTCCTTGAAAAACTGCTCTCCAAAATATATAGAATATTAGAATTGGACAAAAATGCGATTGTGGATCTATCGGGGGGCTTTTTCTTCAAACTAGTTACTGGCAGCCACTCCTTCTATCTCCCATAACCACATCTGAATACTAATAGAAGATTTGCAAAAACCCATTCTCTACTCTCAGGCTACTCATCCCCTGTAGTTGACCTAACTCTACAATCCATGTTCTTGCCGGCTTGTTTTGGTTTCCTGCAGTGCTCCGAATTTGCCCCAGCTTCATTGATCTGTAACCCCTCTCTTTATCCCAGTCTATCTGGCAACATTCATACCTCCGACTTTGCCACATTCACACTCCGGAGAAGTAAAACCGACTAGATGGGAGCTTCATTCTTCATCTACATTTTCCACCTAGACTCATACCTCAGCCCATATGAGCTACTGACTAAATACATCAGTTCCAGGAATGCCACCAAGGCCTCATCCAAGACCCACTTGTTCTCACTGAAACGGGGAGGATGGTCACTTGATTCTGGTTTTACAAGCATTTTCACCAAGTTCCCCGCATTTCTGACATATGTTCAGAACACTATTCCATTCATTCATTGCAGCCAGACTGCAATGTATTGTTAGTCTTCTTTGGAGTTTTCACTTTCCCAAAATCCACTGCACCCCATGTCTTTGGGGGTTGTTTTTTTTGCCCGTGGTGGGACCTCACAAAGATGATAAACTTTTGCGAACAGGCACAGGTTCGGCTAGCATATGTCCTTCAAAGGAAGTGGTTCTTTAAATGCAGGTTGTCTCGTACTGCTACAGTCAGTTAGCATGGCATTGCCAGACTATGTCTCCACTAACTTTCAATATCCAAGGGCCATTATCACCGCATGCAGACCAAAAGGCTTCTGGACCTGTGAATAAACCTACAACCAATCAGCGCAATGAACTGAGATAGTGGTGCTTGATCCATTTCCAAGCAGGACACAAAATGGTGGCCACCTGGTTGCAATCCTTCTTGTATTACAGCTAAACAGTACATTAAAATATGTTTCTGAAAACACTGGAAGAGAGAAATAGAGAAATAGGTAGTGTAGTAACAGAATTGATTGATTGATTCATATTTTATCAGTACTGCCAAGTTTGACAGTTTGATCTGAGTTTCATGAGCCTGAGGCGTTGTACTGGAAGATCCTGCTGAATGAACGTAATTGGATAGACTGGATAATCTGAACCAGCAATGCTCCTCTGTCAATCATCATACAGAACCGGCCCCATATTAAATAAACTGTTGTGGTTGGCCCAACGAGATCCAAGGTTGGTAGAATTCTGTCTGAATAGAGGAGTCAGTGTGGACAAAGCCTGTAATCAGGACATCCTTTACTCTTGTCACAATGACTCTTTCTTCTTAACTGCCTCAGCTATCTATTGTGTCTGTAGTCTTAGACACTGTTACCTCTGCCTTGGAGATAGTATCAGTATGTCCTAAGGTTTATGCAAGAGAACAAAGCATGGGCACATCGAAACACACACTTACCTCTCTCACAGGTTCGTGACCAGTAGCCAGTGCCAGTGCAGTCGCATATGAATCGATTCCAGCCTTCTTTGCAGACACCTCGGTTCTTGCATGGGTAGCTTTCACACTGCTTGCCAGGTTGCTTGTTGCACGAGGGTTTGATGCCGGCGCCATTTTGTGCCTCAGCGATCTGACGGATGTCCTTGCTACGACCATCGATGAAGAGGTCACGGATACAGCCCACGTAGCCGTAGTTGAGCATCGCCGTCCAGAGCTCGGTGGGCAGGATGAGGTTGGTGCGGTCAGTGGGAAGCCCCCCCAAGTACATGTCACCCTCCAGGTCCAGAATCTCGCTCTCACCGCTGGCTGTGAACGGGGTCCTTCTGCTGTTTACAGAGATGGTGCCTGTGGTGGGGATGGAGGAAGTAGAGATCAGGTACAAGGCTATACTGATTCAAGACAGAATGGTATGTCAGGAAGAAATCATACTGTGTACACCATGATGGAAGCAATGCACAATTATTCAGTTTGATCAGATCTTAAAAAAGGCTTTGGGCATGTTTTTAAAGCATTTGTGATTTTTAAAAATTACTTCATAAGGTGGCAATATAAAATATGGTTATTTATATTCTATTAGAGTTAGGACAGCTGTTTCATCAACTTCACCCGCACAACTGACCTGAGCGTCCATCTCTCTGGATGTCTACGTGATACCAGGCACCATCATTGACCTTTGTCTGGGTTGCCTTCACCTTGATAGTCCCTGAGCCCATGTCCAACAGCAGGTACAGGCTGCCATCCAGCAGCTCTACTGCAAAGAAATCCACCTGGACAAGGACAAAAGAACACAACAACATAGATCGCCATTGATTCAAAATCCTTTTTCTTAACAAAGAAATGCAAGATGTGGGTCTTCATTTGATTATTATTTGTGTTGTGATTAAACCCCCTATAAACTGAGACCTGAGAAAAGGCTTGACATGTGACAATACACAATACAGTTGAGGTATGCGTGTAAGGAAAGATGAATCATGCAGCAATTAAAAAAGCCATAATCTGTAAATCCTAAAGTCAGTTTATAATTAGGGTTGCCACTTAATAGTAGTAGTAGCTGCTTCTTTAAATAACAAACACAGAAGTCCAGTTTCCTTTGACTTTGTGTTTGCAGATATTAGGAAGGTATTTCTTAAAGCAGAGTTGACATTAGCAAGTGATCTTGGGGGATTATTCACTGACCTTGGTGTTCTTCTGACTGCGGGCAGCGTCTTTGCGCTCTTGGGGTTTGCCATGGGTGAAGAGAATGAGGCCATTGGGCTCCGTCGTGCGGAAATCGAAGGAGATGGATCCCATCCGCTTGGTGTTCCACTTGGGGAGGCTGATGTAAGCCTCGGGAGTCTCGAAGGAAATGGGGTCCAGGGTGGCCACATTCTCACACTTGTAGGACACCTCTCCCTGGATTTTCATCTTAGGATCTACGATTCGAGCCAGGCGGGACAGCTCGAGACGGATGTCATTGTTCTTATACACCACCTGTCAAGGGAAAAGGATGGCATTTGAGTTATTTTAAGGATATATTTTTTTCTTGTCACCCAACCAAGTACCTCTGGTAACACTTAAACACTACAGTAAAGTTAATATAATTAACATTTCATTAATTTCCTAATGAAACAAGTAAGGACCTCAAAATAATGAGAAAATTATCATGTATCTGTGGATACGAATTTTGAGTCATGCTCACTTCGATTTTTTTTACAAGTCTGTCTGTTCAGACATGAATGTAGTGTTTGATGATGGACAGTTGAATCAAGCTTTAAAGGCGCTGCTTGTCTTAAAGACACAATGCAAATATCACCCCATCACACAAATAAGCAACGCACAATTGGAACATGCTGTCTCCCCAAATGGATTGACAGGTCTTTCATACACAGATTAATACTTCCCTGGTATGTAATTGATTTCTGTGGTTCCATCACCATCACTTCTGACCTGCCTTCATACAGTCAGCTGGCTGTTTTTTGCAGGCGATTTTATATTAATGCTACAACAATGGCTAAACAAGCTTTCTTTAATACATTATCTTTAAAAAAGCAAGAGTTGAGGAACAAGATACATCAATGCAGGCAGTCTGATGTGAGTTCACTCTTGCAATTTATCTGCAAACTTGAACCTCGGTCAGTTTTCCCCATTTCCTGTAAAAGCAACATAGCTAGGGTCATGTCCTAATGTTGACAAAATGCTAGTTAACTAGTTAGCTAATAGTAACAAAACACTGGCTTGCCAGCTAACTAATGATTGATGTAGCTAGTAGCTAGTGTTTTGCTCATTTTAGCTGACTATCAGTGAATATAGGTAGGGCTGCAACTAAAGATTACTGTCATAGTTGATTAATTGGTCAATTATTTTCTCGATTAATCAATTTATAGTTGTTTCTTTTAAAAAGTGAGAGAATGGTGAAAAATGTCAATGAGCATTTTTTAAGTTTACTGTCAGAGAGGACTAACAAAACCACAAAATATTCACATTTAAGTAGGTTAAATCAGAGAATTACTCAGTAGTTTTTTTGTAAAATATGGCAACATTTTCCCATAGGAGCTGGTGGCACTTTTTCTACAGAGTTTTTTCTTTTTTAACTAGAAGAACCTGTTGTACTGTAGGCATGTGAAAAACAGCAGATGAGCAAGCCCCACTCAGTTTCACTGGACAAGTGTCGGGGCTAGAGGGCCAGCCAAACCACAGGCCAGGAAAATGTGTTAAATCAAATGAAGCGTGGTGCCATGGCTGCCATGCTATTCCTGTATTGAGAGGGATCAGGACCATCTAAAAGTAGTTTGGGATATTGTATTCTTCTGTGCCAAGTAGAACATTCCCCTAAGTGGACACAGGGAAAATGCAGATGCTCTCAATAGCTGAAAATCTGATGTTGCTTAATGTTATATTAGAAGTACTCGCTGAGTGTGCTGAGAGCAGGGATCAGACCTTATTGAGGGATTAAAAGAGAACTTTACTTGGTTTAGTAGAAACAATTCCGAATCTGATTTTGAACAAGTTATGGAAACGAACTGACGCAGAAAAATGGAGTCACAAGCTTGGACATCACAGCTGGTTCTAGAGATAGAGTGCTCCCTGCAAAGACACATGGGATCTGTCTTCACAGCTAGTCCGGGAAAAGCAATAAGTATGAAAAATAGCAACAACCAAAGACACATCTGAAATAATATCCTCAACACAGCTGACAGAGCTGGACAATTGTTTCCAGGCGGACAAGTGTGGAATAATAAGGGGAGCAGCAGCAGCTTTTCTCTCGCAGTCTAAGACAGCTGCACAGGGAGGGTCACTGTGGACACTGTGGGGTGAAGTTTCCATCCATCATGGAAATATTGGCTGTTTGTGCACTTAACATCTTCCAAAGACCTCACTAACCTACTCTGAGTCATCGTCACCCTTGTAGTGCTGGACTAACTTCTCTAATTCTGCAGTTTGCTTTAAGAAATGCATAATGTCTTATTAAAATATGATGTCCTGTCTTTAGTGATTTTAAACGTATGAGCAGCTGACTTCTGTCAATAATGTGTGTAACATGGACCTGTGCATGCATAGAGCTTTTTATGCATCCTGGTTTGTTGGCTGTTTTGTAGGGTTTTGTGTAATTATTGTGCATGGATTTGGTGTCCAATTAGCAGAGAGGGGAAGTAACTAAGCACAAATGCTTTGTTACTGTACTTAAGTAGTTTTTTCAGGCATCTGTACGTTACTTGAGTATTTTATTTGTATGTATTATAACTATACTTTTACTTCCTACATCTGAACACAAATATCTGAACTCTTCTACTCTTTACATTTTCAAAACAGGCTTGTTACTTTAATTTAATGCATTCAAGGAGAATTCAAGATGATCAAGATTGATTTCAATCTACATGGAGGGAACAATAACACATAGAAAAGACGATTCTCTGGTGTTTTCATCATCACGCACGACAGATGTAACAAGACGAGAAGACAAAGAACACAATGTAAAAGATGCAACATAAGACAAAAAGATACAAGACAAAAACGACGTAACAAGATGAAAACACCGTAACAAAGAAAGACGCAAAAGATGTAACAAGATGACAATATGAAAATGATGTGAACGACATAAAGAAAACATAACAAGACAAAAAAAATGTAAAGACAAATAAGATCTAACAAGGTAAAAATAACGCAACAAAACAAAAATGGCGTAGCAAGATGAAAACAAAGTCACAAGAGAAAAAAGATGCAAAAAATGTAACAAGATGAAAACAATGTGAAAGACGTAACAAGACAAAAAAAGAGACGAGACAAAAAAAGACAAACATGACATAGCAGGATAAAAAACAAAGTCACATGACAACAAAAGATGTAACGGGATGAAAATAATGTAAAAGACCTAAAAGCTGAAGACAAAAAAGATGCAACAAGACAAAAAAGACGTAAAAGACATAATAAGACAAAAAAGATATAAAAAGATGAAAACAACATAAAAGACGTACCACATAAGACAAAAATGACAACAACAAAAAATTGATGAAGAATATGATCGACACAGGCGTCTAAAGGAAGTGGGCAGTGCTTTGGGACACTGCTTTTCTGTGTGTTCCAGTTGTAGACATACATAAATGCTGTACTGACCACGTCCAGCATTTGCTTCAGTACAGCAGTGTCGCTGTTACTTTGTGAGGCAGAACAATGGCGGCTCCTGAAGAGTTTAGCATAGAAACTGTGGTAGCATCAGTTATATCAGAACTGGAGAGAATTTCTTCATCGAAAGAAGAGCAATTGGCTGAAGCTGGCCCATGTTAGATGTGATAGACAGATGGTTCATCCAATCACCTGCCAAGTGTCTTTTGAAAGTGCCTGCCCTTTTCCAAACAGTTTCTACGGACGACTTCCCAGATGATTCTGTGTAACAAACCATCTGGCGTGTCAGGTTAGCACACTTTGCCACGACGCCACTGGACAGGACTGACCTGTGAACATGCATGTAAATAAAGGTTTTTCTGAATTAAAAACAGTATAACGTTTATTTCTAACCAGTTTCAGTGAGTCATGTTATATTCAAGGGATTATGATCAACACGGAGTCGGAAAAAAGTTTTGTTTTTAGACGTGTTGGTGTGCAGGCATGTAGGCGTTTGTTCCAGCGCACCAACTGTTCTGTTGTCCTTGTGCTGTCCTGTCAGCGTTCTGTCTTTTGTCTTGCAATAATAAAAAAAGAAAAGAAGAGATAGGAAACACAACAACTTTCCCATTATATCTGCCACAGTGTCAGTATTTTGTATAACTTCTTTGGAAACAGCCTCCCTTCATCTCCCACACCTACATGAGCAAAACACTGAAGTTCAGGTGCAGTTTTTCAACCAACAGCAGCACTTTACAGTTATGGTTTAAGCTACAAAATGTCAAAAATACTAAATGAACACAAGCAGCATGGTTGTGAAAATGGGGCTTGCTCCGGGGTAAGAAGGTGCCTCCTGCAAGTCTGAGCACAGGAGTCAAGTCATGTATGTGAAGATAAAAACGTAGTAATCATGCTGGAATCTCCAGGTCAAGTAGTGGAGGTGTAGAATGAGCTTGTTAAATGATGCTTAACTATTATCAGGTGTTGTGACAGAAAGTTTCATGTCAAGATGTGTGACTTGTCAACCATACTGGCTGCATCTTTTAGACAAAATGATCATTTTTACTTTTATGTTTGCAGGTGAAGAAAAAAAGTCAGTCAGTATCATTTTTGCGTTTTTGTTTTGCACATCATAGCTGGCTTATTTTATTTTATTTTATTAAAGAAGGAAAGCAGAAGTACATTAAAATAAAAGTGGGGTTGCAAATTTTCCTTTCAATCATCATCATTTTTATATATTTTTTCATTTTTTTTCATTTTAAGTTGACGTGTCTAAATGGTTTTGAACATGTGATCAGAGGAATCTGTATTTTCACCAGTGTTTTTGTGAAAAATACGACTAAAAATAGTATGTTACAGAAGTGGCTATATCTAAAAAAAAACTACAAAGAGGTATATCAGATGCTTGGTATCGTTGGATTTCAAGAATATGCGCTTTCATCCAGTGTAAATCTGACACTTAGCATTGCAAATTAATGTTAAACTTATTTTGTGATTTTTCTTTTTTGCAAAAAATCTACTTTGTCCACCAATTAAGACATGATAAATATGTGAAATAAATATTTTTGATTTGTTTCATGTCTTTTCTTTAACGTACTAAATATAAATGAGTCAAAATGTGTCACTTGTAGACTTGGCTTCCTATTGGGATTATACATTTTGTGCATTTTCCTTAGTTAAAAAAGTCAACAACTGATTAATTGATGAATCGTTAATAATTAAGACAAAAAACTTTTCCCTCATTTTCTTTTTTTTTTTAATTTTAAGTTTAATTTTAAGTTTCCTTATCCATTGAATGCCTCCAACTAATTCAGTCAGGCAGCAATTTATTATGGAAGTAATGTGATTACAATTTCAAGCGATTTCAAGGACTTTATTCAAAATCCAAACACTTTTCAAACCTTGAAAACACTGCATTAAAGTTCAAGTGTTCAAGGATTTCCAGCAGAACCTGCACTTTATACAAAAGTCTCCAAGGGCTCCGAGGAAAAAGGCTGGGAAGCACCGCTCAATCTGATAAAGATTTAAAATCAAAGAAAAACAGAGTAACATGTTGGTGCGCAGTATCAGCCTCCACCTCCTGAATTAAGCCTACAGACAGACCACAGATCAGCGTGTGATGCATTCACCCTCAGACACACAGTTTACATCCGTGGCCATAAAGCTGCTTTGTAACAGTACACAGTTTCCTGTATGAGTGAGTGTCCTGCCAATGACGGAAAACAAATGAATGAAAAACACTAAGTGGCCAATCTTTTATCACAGCAGCCCTAAATGCTATCAATAACGACGGGAGGATGGAGTCACGGAGGGGGATGTGTGTGTAAATTGAAATCTGCTCAAGTGGAAAATTGAAGGCCCTTTTTTTCTCTCTCTCTCTCTAATTCTCTGGGCAGAAAAACACCCTCTGTCTGGCTATATTTTGGGCGCATACATACACAAAACAAACACACCCTCTCCTCCATTTCACTCTCCTTTATATTAATGCCTCCGCTCCCATCCCGCTGACGCTCCCTGCCCAGGGTTCTGTCTGAGAGTGCAGCAGCGATGGCTGAGTGGGTAGATTGAGGGGCCTGGCTGAGATTATCGATAATCCACCAGCAGATTTGACAGTAAATCAACTCATCCCTTAAGGTGCTCGGGGATTGGATGGAAAATTGTCTTTTCCTCTTTTCTCCTCTCACTCTCTTTCTTTGTCGCCTTTCCTTCCCTTTGTGTTACATCCATCCTCCTCTCCCTCCCTCCATCCATCTCGTTCCCCCACCTCCCTACGCGAGGCAGCCGTTCCTTCTCCTGCTGTGACTGAACATAAATACCCTGAGCCTCTTGAGCAGCCCCAGCACTCCTTCTTCCAAAATAAAAGCCTAAATAAAAACGACAATCTCTTCAGACTTCAACGGCAAAGAAGTTAAATTTCACTTGTCCCCAGTGGCCAACGAGCTCTGTAGGAAGTAATAAAGTGAAAACCTGCAACGCTTTCAAAGCAGACACTTTATATAAAGGTCCATGTTGTAAGAAATTGTTAATGGGTGAAAAGACCCTTTCAAGTGTTAATGAGACTATACAAGTGTTAATAATAGCACCATAAACACATTATAAGATATTTATAAGCACTTATAACAAACTTGTTAACAGTTTTTAGATGCTTAAGAATGGTAATAAAAGCCTTATGAGTTTCTTATAGTTGTTTATAATAGCCCTTTGCATGCCGTCACACAATAAAGGATTCATTAATGCTGACAAGGCACTGTTTTGTTATTTAGATCCGAATATTTAACTGTTAATAAGTGCATACTAAAGGATTTATTAACCCCAACAAGACATTGTTTCTTTGTTCTTTAGATCTGCAAAAAGTATTGTTAATAACTGCATAATAAAGGATTTATTAACCCTAGCAAGGCACTGTTTCGTTCTTCTTTAAACCTGGTAGCTCAAAAAAAAGTTAACTGTTAATAGGTGTATAGTTAACTGCTAATAAATGCATAATAAAGTATGTATTAATTTAATAACGAAACAAAAAAGCTTCAACAATGACAGAATAGGTAAATTAATTAAACAAAAAATGTTTTGTAATGTTATTACGAGCAATTATAAGAAAGGCTTTTATTAACCTTCCTAGGCAGTCTAACTGCCAACAAGATTCTCATAAGTGCTTTTAAATGTATTATAATATTACAAAAGTGTTTATGAAACCGTTATTTATACTTTTATGGCCTAATTACACATCATAATCTTAATAAACGTCTTATAAGGACTTATTACCTATTAACCAATGCACATTATAAGGATCTTAATATAACATTTAATAATAACAGTTTTATGGTTAACAGAAGCAAATAGTTCTAATGATCCAAAGTTAAAGCTGTAGCAGCGATGAGCAACGTAAGATCAGCTGGAGTGAGACCAATCACACACAGAAAAATGTCTCATTTCAACAAATATGTCCATCTTATCTTATCTACCATATAATAAATATATAATTGGGGAGCTCATTGATGAAAAGTCTGATTTAGCTCTGTTTCGGTTTAACGACTAAGAATAACAGCTTTCATTTGCTGTACTCTCAGTGTCGGAGGAACCCAGAAAAGAAGCGTCATCTGTGAAGCTTTCTGCAATCATCAAGCTCCTCTTTGCCAGATTAAACAACCAAAGTCTGTCTGAAGATAAGTTGATGAGCTCTGCTGATATTTTTTTGAAGAGTTATGAACCAAAATGGGACAGGCTACAGTGAAGCCAATAATCGCACACTCAAACCTCAACTAGGGTATGTTTCAGGTACTTATGCGGACATATCCTGTAAGGTTTGTGTTGACCGGACCAACAGTTGTTGACTTTGATTTATTTATGTGATGAGCCACGCCCTCCTGAAGCTCATCGGTCAATATTTTGAAAATTAAATAAGATATGAACAAGCTTTATACAATTTAATGCAGTGTTTTAGGAGGAGATGTCAAAAAATGTGTTTTTTTTAAAAATCAAAATGGCGAAAAGTCCATCCTAGCAGACTTTTTTGTAGAACAAATTGAGTTTGACTTGAGCACCCAATCAGACTTACGGTGTGAGGGGCATGGCCTTTCCTAAATTGTGTCAATTACAGTGCCACCATCTGGCTAACTGAGCTTATATTTCTTGGGAAGCACTTGCACATCATTTCCAGTTACTGGGCAGAGTTTCACATCTCTAGCTCAGTCCAGATCACGTTAATTTGAGCCGCTGCGACAGAAAAATAGAAATAAAGTGGCACAAACGCCTAACACTTTGGATTTTGAAGCCCTTAAAATTGCATTGCTGTCTCTGTTGATGACCGTTATGTTGTTATAACAGTGAGACAACCTGTTTTGTATTTGTGTGCTGCTTTTTAACTCTATAAAAATGATATATCGTCATGTGCTGGAAAGAAGAAATGGAAATATCCTCCCTGATATATATCATCACCCCCCCAAAAAAACAAAAAAAAAACTGAGCCAAAGCTGAACTATACAGAAATGATGAGGATTCTGTGATGTTTTGTTTTCTTGACAAAGATCTGAAATATTACTGTATTGTTACCAAAAAGGATGGCTCCTTTCATGGGAGATGACCCTGAGAAAATGCTGCCTGTAGCTGGACACACACACACACACACACACACACACACACACACACACAAAGCATTTGATGTGCTTACTGTACACATTCCCCTCTGTTACATGCTTGCTGATAAAAGAGAGCATAAATCATATGAAATGTGTCTTTAGACTGGAAAGGAAGGGAAGGGGAGGCATGGCAGGGAGGTGGAGGTGGGAGTGGAGGGTGTAGCTGACAATTTGACAAGTCACTTTCAGGTCGCTGCCACCTCTGAACAATAATAGCAAAAAGGCCTTTCAACATGCAAAGGAAGCTTTATCAGCACGCTGCAGACGCAGGCTGCAGGTTAACATGAGAATGAAGCATTAGCAGACTGATAGCAAGCTGAGGGATACCCAGCACACACCCCACAGCAACACACATACACACACACTAAGGATACATATATACATATATATAAGTATGTGAGCATGTGTGTGTTGGCGTGTGTGAGTGAGTGAGAGTTAAAGCAACAGAAAGCAATTGAAAATGTTTGACAATGGCTGGATGATAGAAATCCATCACTGC
>JAJHUR010140283.1:28997-76339 GCA_027495735.1 Lutjanus campechanus | reverse complement strand
AACCTCAGACTCTGGTGTTAAAGTCCTGCACTTTGTATGTTATATAAATGCATCGTTTCAATGAAACATCTGTTAGGCAGGAATTACGTTGTCACCACAAGGTTATTATGATTTTTTTTTTTTTTACTAATATACAAACGTAATATCATGGAGACAGGGTTGGTGATTGACAGCTGATCTGAGTGATGTGTTTTAACTATGACATGAATGTAAACCAAATTCCCTGAACCCACAAACCAGCAACACCTACTGCACAACATGATAAATGTCTTTTTCTTTCCCCAGGATCATAGGGCAACATGTATGTCAATTTACACTTTTTCTGTAATCACTGGTTCTACATGTCAACAATGTATTCATACCAAAGAAAAAAGGAAGCTTTCCTCAAAAGTTAGATTTGATTTACTTGATAAATTGACATTTGAAGAATCGTTTGAACAAGTGGCTAAGCACATTTTTAAGCAGTTCCAGGTACCCTAAAAAAGTGAAAGCAAAAAAAGTGTGTTACCAGTACACAGTAAACTACTAAACAAAACCTTTGTTCACCTGTAGTCCAAGAGGTGCGTCAGAGAAAACCACGGGTCGACAATATAAAACAAAAAGACACACACTGTCCTGCAACATTTCAGTACAACAGCTGAAATAAGCTGATAAAGGTTGTTGTACCGAAACGTGGTTATTAAATATTTGATTGCAAGTGTAATATCACAAAATATTAACAGTGAGCGCTTAAATTTAGTGAGTGGAAGTATACGACTCACAGTGCACTCACTAGTGGTGTAAAAAGAGGTGAAGATGTAATTGATACACGGCTAGAAACAACAAATGAGCTAGGAATATTTTATTAGAAATGAGATCCCAAAGCACTTCATGGGATACAGAAGTTGTTTAGCTTTCAGAGCCATGACAACACACAGCTTTTATTGTTTTAGTGTGAAGGGGCTTCTACACTACTTCGATGGTACACTTAGTCATTTTGCAAACTCACGACTTGGTTTGGTGACCAGATTTGAAGGCTGGAGTTGTGGGTGTTACAAACAAGCTATGTTTCATTTCTTTGTTATTATTAATCACGTTGTTAAACCTAAGGCCTGGTTGTACTGTGTACTGTGTGGCTACTTGTAAGATGAGATCAATGAAATGTGGGACTTTATAGACACCTCAGCTCAGCTTGGTCATAATCACTGTTTGAGTTGACATTATTCAATCATTTTCTTTTTTAAAAGCAAACAATTGAAAGTGCCAGCAGGTGATGGAATATAATTCTTCTATTGTGTTGTTCAAAACAACATGAGGTTTTGTGTTATCCTCCTTTTTGAAACGACACTGATTCTTCTTCAGTAGCGCAGTGACACCTGGTGTTGGAGAGGAGTATTACAAATAGCCTGCTTGGGGATATTTTAATGGATCAGGAAACATTCATAATACTGTCATCACGTCTATATGATGTTTAAAAAAATAAAAACATTATGCAGGTTGTTGTTTTTTTAACAGACAAATGTGAGAAGATAATCAGACATGACTGTTTGTAACATGTTTACCAGTCTTATTGATTTGTAATAATCTGATGCTTCTGATCGATTCCTGCTGGATCAATACAGCATCTTATTATTCCCTTTTTTCTTCCCATTCTCCCTCAGAGAAATGCTTATTTACATTTTTACTGTGACAATAGAGGGAGCTGAGCAGCTGTAACTCTTTTTCACTAATGCTTCACTAATGCTCCGAGCTGCCCTAAAATTTTAAGTTAACTGAATTTGAAAAACAAAAACAAAAAAACAAGTTAAAGTAATTTTGTAATTATTAAAAACAATTACATTTTTCAAGTCAAATAATAATAATTTTAATAAGCTTAGGATATTAAGTTGAACCAACAACTCATAAGTCACACTGGACAAACATTATAGTTTTTTTTTTTTCAGTTTACATTTTCGCAGTCTGAAAAGTCGGTTCTTGATTGCACACAAAGATCTTAGAGCCGCAGTTGCTCCTGTTGGAGAAACTTTCACGCTGAAAAGACAATATAGAGAAACTGCTGTGAGGCGGTATAGGGACTGAATTCAGTACTAACCTTCATCATGGTTCGCCATGTCTTTTAAATTATTTTTGAGTTATTGTGAAAACAAACAACGAGGACTTATCTTGTGTATTAGAGACACACACAGAAAGTGTCTCAGGAGGGTGCATGATGGGAAATCTGTTCTGTGAAATATGCTGATCATGGCTGCACCTGAAACCTTAGTATGAAACCAATAGTGTGCAAGGTGCATACTATTTATGGGTGAATATTACAGTGTGCAAGTGCTTCTGACACTATTTACAGGCGTGAATATCCCATAGTGCAATGCGGTAGTGGCGACCTCAACAACAACATCATAGTCAAAAGTGGACAATGACCAAGGCAGCTCTGTGTAACATCACTCCTCCAGGTGAAATATATTTTTAAAATCAGTTTATTGTTGTCACGGGTCACTACGGCTACACGCCTGCAACCTGCAAGGATGTGATATGCCCTGAGCAGTGTGTCTGAAAAACTATTGTTGATTTACTCAAAAGTGTGTGAAACGATTGTACACATTTTGGGTATTTTATGTGTAGCTTGTGATCTTGGATGAAGCACATTCCTTTTGTAACTTAATTTAATGAGCTGATTTACCCCTTTACACTATATTCATTTAACTTATCATTTCTTCAAATTAGAGAAACACATGTTTTTCTAAGTTCTGAAGTGTTTTGAAAATAAATACTTGAAATTTTAAGTTTCAGTAACTTAAATAAATAGAACTTGCATATTTTTGTTACGTTAATGCGTAAAGTTGATTCCACTAAATTCCTATAAGATGTTTTTTTTACTGTGTAGCTTAACATGACTAATATTTACATGAATTGGCAGCACATTTTCCTGACTAAGATATGCTACTCCTTCCAGTTCTGGTGAACTTAGGGGCCTTTCTTCTAACTGGCAGCCTCCTGAGCATCTCATCACCTTCCTTTGATAGAAAAACCCCAGCATCGTGCCAGCTGGTTCGCTCGATTGGCAGCACATTAGTGACACAAATGCAGCTGATTGTGAGAAACCACATTAAAAAGCTTTGCTTTGCAATGTCTTACATTTTATATTCCAGTGTTGGTTCGTTATCAGTGACTGGATACCATATATATATATATATATATATATATATAAACCAAAATTGCCTGCAGCCGATTCTAGGAGGAGAGCGAAAGGAGGCCAGAGACAAAAGATGATGTTAGAAGGATAAAAGGATGAGGGGGTGAGGGAGGAGAGGAGGTGGTAAGTGATGGTGCTGCTGCTGGTGGTGGTGCTGGTGGGGGGGTGCTGGTACATGACGAGTTAGCATGAGCAGGAAAGGGAGAGAGAGAGAGAGAGGAAAAGAGATGGTTTTAGAGGATTTATGCGGCTGTTTTGTATTAAAACCTGTTAAGAACGTCACAGCGGAGAGAGAGGAGTGGAGTGATGTTCAGGGATGAGCCACAAAACAACTCGTTTAAGGACTGAAAACTGAACCAAGGAGGAAAGCTTTCAGTGCACTGGATATACAGCTATCAAGTTCCTCTTTCCCTCTCCTCATCCTTCTTCTTCTCCTCCTTTTCTCAACTTTTTCCGACATGTTTTTCTTCCAGCTCGTCATCATGTCCGGCACGGTGTTGTTGGCCTACTACATGGAGTGCACGGACCTGTTCAGCGTGCATGTGCAGGGTTTCTTCTGTAACGACGCCGAGCTGATGAAGCCGTATCCGGGCACGGAGGAGTCCAGCTTCGTCCCCCCACTCATCCTGTACTGTGTGGTGGCTGCTGCTCCCACTGCTATAGTGAGTAAAAACCCTTTTAAAGTCTATTTAAAACCAGCGGCTTATTAAATTATTATGCCACCACATGCCGGAGTGTAAACAGCAATAATCAGATGTGGCATGAATGTGTTTACTCAGGCTCTATCTCAGCTTTTATTTGTTTAGTGCTTACGGCTTTTCACATTTCACAAACCTACTCTTTTTATTTTTTCTTTCTCTCATAAAGTAGAACCATCAAAAATGTAACTACAAGATAATCACCACTCCAGACTTCATTTGCAGTTAACATCCACTGTAAAAAAAGAAAGCTGAGAGAGCTCATACTCTGTCTTCACTAAATTTTTGAGTTTTGAGTCAAACTCAAAGGCTTTAAGTTTGGATATAAACTAAAAAAAAGTTTTCCAACCTATAACCTTAACCTTTAGTTAAGATGTTTTTCTATTGTTCTGACTGGGACTGTTCACCCCAAAATCAAAAATATGTATTTCCCCCCTGGCCTGTAAGTGCTGTTTATCCATCTAGATTTTTTTTCGCTGTGAGCTGCAGAGTTTTGGAGATATCTGCCGTACTGACGTCTGCCTTCTCTCAGATATAATGGGTCTAAGTGGCACTCGGTTTGTGGTGCTCGAAGCACCAAAAAAAATACATTAACATTCAACAGCAATGTCTCCTTCCAAAAATCATGGCAACATGTGTAACCTGCTGCAGATTCCGCTCTGTCCTCGGTAAATTCCACTTTCTCTGCCAAAAAGTGTGGGAGAACATGTCATTTCAAGCTGTCTGACAGGGGACTGTTTTCATATCTTTTCATGGGTCAGCTGATAAGTTTGGTACAGATTTCACAGACTGAACTTCTGGCTCTCTGTTTTGAACCTTATCCGGCATCTCTTAAACTTGTTATGTGCTTTTTTGGCACCGTAAGACACCATAGTGAATGCATCGCTGGAGTGTAAAGTCACGCTGTGTGAGGAGCAGAGGACGTGGGCTCCTGATGACGAACAAATATGACATCACTATGATTTGATTCATTACACATTTTGTCTGTGGAGATTCTCACTCATCCAGGCCTTAAAAGGCAAATGGGCTTCCTGTTATGTGTTGTCTCACCATTCATTCAGATCAGCTGAATGAATTAGACACCTAGTAAAATTCCGTCCTCCATTAACAGGAACTCAAGTTGCCTTTTGACTCATTGCTTATAAATATAACTTGGCAAATGTCACTCTGTCTCCCTCACATCCACTACAAGGGGGTTTTAACTGCTTATGAAACAGTTTCAGTTTAATACTGATGCCTCTGTATGACCCCCATGAGCAAGCAAGACCATTAACAAGAACATTTTATATTTATTAATGACTGGCACCAGGTCTGATTCTCCTTGAATAGGATGAAATGATTTACAGCATGCACACCAAAAGAGCCTATGTTTAAACTTACAGTTTCACACGTTAGCCAGTTAAAAAGAAGCAGAGGGAGATTCTTATTTTGATCATTTTATTTTTGATCATATCCAAGTTCCTTATAGCTGCTTTAAATAGAAAAGATCAGAAAGAGTAAAATAAATGATAAAAAAAGCTCTATAATGTTTATTTCTCAGCCAATATCAATGAGTCATATTATATTAATGGGTTTATTACTACATGGAGTTGGGGGGAAAAAAACGTTTTTTTCTTACTCCACATGAACCCTTTAATCTAAAAATGACTCACTGAAATCAGCTGAGAAATGCAGATGTTATCGTGCTTTTCATACAGATAAAAACACAGCTTCCTCATTTACATGTATTTGTTTGTAGGCCAGTCTTGACTGGTCCAATACAGCGGTGACATTGATGTACGATCCAAAATTAAACACGGTATCTATGATAGACACAAAGCCGGGGGGAAAAATGATGGGAGGTGGTGAAACAGCTTTAGCGAAAAAGTGTTTCTAGGTTGTAAACATTCGAAATAGTGCAAAGGAAATGATTCTGAATTGAAGATATTGAATGATATATAAGATTAAGATTATTATGTAGCACATATTGTATGTAATTAGCATTTACGATAGTATGGATTTGGTGAGTAACTTACCTCAGTTGTGTCAGACATAATGTTGCATTCATTTTGACACATGAATGCCAGAAAAGCAAAGGTGTAACTGTAAATGTATTGTTCAGACATGTCAGTGAGCCAGCAATTACACCCAGGGTTGGAAGGGTTACTTGAAAAATGTATTCCAGTACAGTTACTAATTACCTGTTAGAAAATGTAGTCAGTAACATAATCCAAGTATCACTTTCAGCTACTGTTGGACTATCTCAGTATAAAATATGGTGAAACTGTTCAGCCTAATGTACTGTTTTTCGGGCTGCAACTAACAATTATTTTCATCATCAAGTAATCAGTTGATTATTTTCTTAATTAATTGAATAATTGTTTGGTCCATAACATTTCAGAATGATGTCCTCAAATGTCTTGTTTTGTCCACAACCAAAGATATTCAGTTTACTGCAGTAAAAGGAACCAGAAAATATTTACATTTAAGTAGCTGGAATCAGAGAACTTTTTCTTGTCTCAGTGTCTCAAAATGATTAATCGATTATCAGAATATATGCAGATAAATTTAATAGTTTATTAATAATAGATGAATCGTTGCAGCTGTTTTCTATTTGTTGTTTATTAGTTTGTCCAGCTGTTCCTTCTATTGTTGTGCGCAGTTTATTGATAGACTGATTGATTTTAAAGACAAGAGACACCCACGGAAGTATTTTTTTTACTATGATAATGAAATGACAACTGCCTGTGCACTGTGCATAGTAGTGTATCGTTCTTTATTTTAAAATTGGAATCCTACTAATAATCCCATTTTTTACTAAATGGAACCGTAATCTGATTATGTCTTTTTTTTTTTATCTGTAATGGAATTCTGTTGCCTTTTTCTGTATCCAGATTACGTAATCCCGTTACATGTAATCCATTACTCCCCGAGCCTGATTAACACCTGTATTACCTGCTGCAACATTACAGAATATTTTCTGTGACGGGGGTCTGTTAGAAATAATTTTCTGAACACTGTGTGACCAGAAAAGATCACACTTGTCCAAACAGTTCATTTGAAAAGCTGAGTCACAGTCGTACATGAAAATAGGGCAAAGGCTGCATGTGCTTTGCTGATTCTAACGCCTCATGCAGGAGTAACAACATACAGCCACCAGGTGTCAGTTTAGCTCCACGCTTGTTGGCTCCAACCAGCACTCCACACTAGCACCATATGCTTCTGGGCCCCTGGGTCAGTTCATTATTAAACCGATGTCAAATATATTCTGAACACCTCCTGAAGAGTGTTTGCATGTGTCTGTTTAATATTGTAATTCATTTTTTCACGTTTGAAATGGACCATATGTGAAGAAAAGGATGAGTCAATCTCCGAACACAGATGCAGTCTTCATGGTTGATGATCACACATGGGCTTCAGTATGTTTTAATCATGCAGTGCAGAAACGCTGAGGGCTGCAGCAGTGCATCACATCAGCTCAGATATGACGCGTTAGGATTCCTAAAAAAATGATCAATCACACACGTCAGACTAAAGGATTCAAGCAGAAATACTGTTCACCTAAATTATTAGATTGCAGCATGTTTGTTCTAATTGTCATATCATTGTCATTACTGGTCATTTAATTCGATCAAATGTTTTGTGAGAGCTCACAACCACAACTGTGAGATGTAAACCTGTGCAACAATTTTACAATAATCAGAGGTGGAAAAAGTGCATGCATTCTGTACTCAAGTAGAGGTACAGATACTTTTACTCTGGTAAAAAAAGAAATATCCATCATGCATGAAATGTGCTGATTGATACACCGAGGAATCGTCATGTGTTATTGTTCCATCCATTTAGGTTGAAATCAGTCTTGATATTTGGAAGGTGTCACACAATTATGCAAAATAAAAATAAAAATAATGAATAATTCCTCTCAAATGAATTAAAACTAAAGTAACAAGCCTGTTTTGAAAATGTAAGGAGTAGAAAGTACGGATTCATGTGTTAAAATGTAGGAAGTGAAAGTATTTGCACTTCATTACTTCCCATCTCTGAAAATATTATAATTTGCATTTTCAATACAGCTAAGCTGAGTTCATTTGATATTTTAACTAAAACACCAGATTTAATTAGTTTTAAATCTTTTTTGTAGTTATGTAGTTATGGCATACTTAATCATTACCCGCTGTGCCACCGGAGTATGTCAATGTCATTATGAGATTTAGTGTTGGAAACTTACTTCACGTCAGGCCCTTTCTTGGTTGAGTCATATTAAATACTGCAAATCTAAAAAATTCAGTAAAACTGTATTAATGATGATACTTTGTCAGAACGAGTCAGATTTTTTTCTTGCATCACAGTAGCTCTATTTGCAACATCACAGAAAAGACTAAATTAAGACAAACAACAAATTACATACATTTTAACAATATAGAAGTCCTTTCAACATACACTTGATCAGGGATTAAGTTCTATATATCCAATGTAGAGTGCAGCTACATAGTGCTATGGAAAGGCTTTTAACAGTGCACTCTGTGTCACATTTTTATGTCCCAGGTTTCTCTCCAAACAGACATCGTCCTCCTCTATTACAACTTCAGGCGGCACTTAATCATGGATGTGATTGTTAAAGATGTCCGGTTCCTGGACACACGCCACCCATTTATTTGTAATGAGATATTACTGTTCTGCTGCCTCTGTGTGTCTCTGGCTTTTTTTGTGTTTATTATCTGGGACATTTTGTTCTTTGCTCTCAGGCTCTAAACATTGAGTGCTGTTACCGGTTGTTAGGCTGAAGTATTATCTGAATTATTGCCACTTTTATTGAGAAAATAAAACGCATCCTGTAGCTTGCATTTCTTCCACGTAGCTAATTGGTGTGCAGATGCATCAGCAGTCTACAGTGTTCCACACCTGTTCCCACACCAACACACAAACACACACAGTCTGACATACACAATAAAATAAGATAAATTGGTTTAAAATCCGGAAGAGTGCTCTGATTGGCCAGGAAATGTGACAGACGATATTATTTACAGCTGATTTGGTTAGAGTGCATCTGTGTTCAGTTTTGACAGACTCTTCTGCACTGCTTACCTCACAAGAAGAAAAAGAAAAACAGGAAATGTCTTTATAGACCAACTCAGAAGTATAACCAACAACTTCAGAGTTCGTTTAGCTTCAAAATCAGGTTTATGGGCCAAGTAAGTAGGAATTTGACTCCAGTATTTCAGTGGCTCTCAATGTACATACACAGAGATTGACTAGACAGGGAAAAACTCCAATGCTCAAAAAGTTTGGACATTGTGTAAATAAAAACAGAATGAAGTGATTTGCAAAAACTTTTTCAACCTATATTCAATTGAGTACAGTACAAAGACAAGATATGTATATATATTTGTTAAACTTAATTGTTTTTCATAAATATACACCCATTCTGACTTTGATGCCTGCAACACATTCCAAAAGTTGGGTCAAGGGCATGTTTATCACTGTCTTACACCACTTTTTCTTTTTAACAACACTCAGTAAGCATTCGTGAACTGAAGACATGAAAGACTTGAAAACTTGAAAGTGAAATTCGTTCTCATTCTTGCTTGACGCTGCAAAAACCAGCACACTGTTCTAACACCTGCAGAATGCGTCTCAGCATTGCCTGGCTGAAATAAGCAGGGACGTCTCTGTTGCTCCAAGACCTGTGTGTTAACAACAAACATATGTTTTTTTTAGCATTCCACAACTGTCCCAGTCTTTTGTTGTACCTGTCCCAACTTTTTTGAAATGTGTTGCAGGCATCACATTCAGAATGAAATGTATATATACACAAAAAAACAATAAAGTTGGTCAGTTTGAACATTAAATATTTTGTCTTTGTACTGTATTCAATGCAAGTCGAAAATGATTTGCAAGTCTTTGCATTCTGTTTTCACTTATGTTTTAATCAACATTTCAACATTTTTGGAATTGGGGTTGTAGATGGCACGTTGAACTGCTGTGAACAGGCGGGGTCAGCAGCAAAATGTATATTAGTCACTTAAAAAAGCCCCATCTAAAAAAAAAAAAAAAATTAATTTACATTATATTTGGAATATTTTCGCCACTTTACCTTGCTGTCAGACAGCCTTTTCCGATTGGAAACCGCCTTTACATGAGCCAAATATTACTCTCTCCAAAGCCCCCTGACTTCCTTGGCAAAATCAGTGACTTTATCTCACAGAACACAGAAGTTGCTGGTCTACTTCTACCTCGATCGATTAATTTGTTTGAGTTATTGTGTGACTTTGGTGTTTAAAGGATTAGTTCAGAGTCACCAAAGCTGAACAATAACACAAATAAATGCCAAACAGCTCCTGTAATCTGCAAAGTAAAATGACTGATTTTGCAATTGGAGTCTGGTTTAGCGAGATCGATGTGTGGTCGAGGTAAAGACAGTTTCCTGATGGAAGAGGCTGTCTGACAGCAAGGTAAAGCAGTTAAAATATTCTATATGCAGCTTACACCTAAACTGATATTGATTATTTTAGGTGGACCTTTTTTAAGTGGCTTGATTAGGTTTTGCTGCTGACCCCGTCCGCAGCAGTACATTGCTTAGCTTTTGTACTGGTTCTCCTTCTTCTCCAAACTGGTAAGATGTCAACCAGCATCTACTGTAGCTAAAACACTGACTGTCATTAAGTACTTCTTAGAACTCCATCTGACACAATCTGAACTATCCTTTTAAAGTAGAGGTCTTTTTTTCTACCATTTTCTTTTAGTCTTTATATATCAGAGTGCTACTGTTTTGATTCTTATGGTTACACAGTTTTAGTTTTTGTGTGTAGTTTTGCATAAAACTCATTAAATCCAAATAAGATGAATCCCGCCTTCAATTTATCTTGCTTGTCCTGTCCTCAAGGAGGGCTGTGTCAGCTGTTCAAGTTTTGTTTAACACCGCTGGTCATTCTCATATTTCCATCTATTTCCTCTCTCGCTCATTGGCCTTTGTATTTCACAGCGTCCTTATCCATCTGTATGCTAGCCCAAACTTTATAATTGTGCCCTTTGAGAGTGCTGCGTCAGATGCTCGACACTGTATATCGCTCCGTCGCCGCATGCGTCATAAACCAGAGAGGCAGCCAATCAGAATTAATGATGACATGGCTGAGATGTTGGCCAATTAGCGAAGAGGCAGTAATTTATGCAGAATGTTCCACATGGCCGGACCAATGGGAGGCTGTGGAGGTTAGAAGGGTCGTATTCATGCAACTCTCTATAAACCTGTTCAGCCATGGACAGGCGTCGGAAAGTCAGTCCTTCCAGTGAGTCCTCAGAGCCAAGATAGTGAAAGCCTGCTGTTGTTCTTCTCAAGTGTGGATCCAACAGAAACAGGTGGCTGAGTAATAGTAAGTACCGAGCAGTAACCACCAAGTTTCTCAAGACAAACTTCATCTAAAGATGGAGAGAATGCATTTTTTCCCATACCAATTGTGGTCCTTTATGGCTAATTCTGCTTCCTTTTATTTGTGTCTTGGTAGCAATATTGAAAATGATCACCTCATTAAGAAGACATTAAAGGAACATTCATTGATTCCCGTTTTCCACTCTGGGCAGCATAACGAGCTATAAACACAACAAATTATCACTTTATAAAGTGAATGTGTTAATGTGAGCAGACCTATTTACACTTCCAGCAGACACTGGAGCAGCATTAGCATTCAGTTGGAGTCATGTATCAGGCCACCCAATGAGTCTAAGTCCAATATTCTCTCTCCTTCTGGTTCTGTTCTTGTCTCTAGTGATTCCTGAGAGAAATATAAAGTGGCTCTTTTGCTGCTAAATGCTCTACTATGGTCACCAGCTAGTCGGCAACTTTGTCTATATACCATTCGGTGCAGGGACTGGAAGTGTACTGTAGGTTTCTCAGAGCCTGTTTGCTGAAAGGAGCTGCCTGCCGCTTGAAATGAGACCGAGTGAGAGCGGTAAGAGTGAAGCAAACAGGGAAGTTGTGGGCTGCCAAACTAATGAGCTCAAAGACGCTAAAACACCCCACTGACTATATATTAATGCATCTTTAAGGGGATTTGTGTTGACCTGAATTTAGGGGTATCACAGCCTGTTACTGTATGCTCCAGTGTGGTGGCTGTCATTTTGCTAATCACTGTTTAGCTTAGACAGGGTTCTGCCTCATTGCCCTGATGAAGACAGACAACCTGACAGTTTTGATAACTGATTGTCACTTATCAAGCAAATAATTTTACATGTTCAAAAATGTGAAATTTAGCTGCTTTTCTCAGTTTTATATAATTGTAAACTGAATACTGTTGTTTTGAAATCTGATATAATAAAAGGTGAATAAAAAACCCATAATTGATACCTTGGGTGCGTAAACAGAAAGGGTGGGAAGCAAAGTAAGAAACATTTTTTTCATGCCAGAGTTGTTGACAGATTGTTTTTGGTCTTTTTGAGGGCTGTTTCAACCAGCTAATATGTTTTCATTGCATTGCCTATTTCCAAATAAACCTCACTTCAACTTCTAAGGTTTGTTTGTATGAAAATTAGAAAAGATCGTCACAGAATCAACAGCTTGTAAACTCAATACATACCTTATACCTGAATGACAGGATTGGTCGACTGGCAATGACTCCCAAAACCACAGATATAAGCAGTGGAGAGTATCCAGCGAGACGCAAACTGGACTATAAGTATGTTACATAAGTCACATGGTGTAAGTCACATGACATTAAACACGTGGTTAACATTGTCAAACAGTTTGGTTAGGTGTAGGCATGCGTAACCACTTTGTTAGGTATAGCAAAAGGTCATGGTTTTTTACCTAGAGGCTAGAGGGCCCCGCTCCATGTCAAAAGTTACCCTAAGAATCAGAAAAGTCAAAATTGTCTGACATCAACGAACATGGCAACACTGGAGGAGGTTGTAATAATGTATGTCTTAAGAAAGAGGCAAAAGCAGAGGCAAAAGCAGAGGCAGCACTGTAGACAGCGGCGGTCTTTGTGACATGTGAATTTCTTTGTCGTGTCTTGTGCTTGTGTCACACTTGAACTATTGGCTACACTGCTACACTTCCCACCACGAGTACCAGTACTGCTCTATTGTACTTATCTATACGTTTTTTAAAAACACGCGCAAATACAGTTGAAATGAACACAGAATACGTAACGCTCTGTTAGTATCTGTATGTATCTAATGTTAATTAATAATGAGCCTTAATAAATATAGATGTGGGTCATAATAAGGTGCTTCCACAGACTTCTACATGTCTGTTTCCCAGGTCAGGACAGGCTGTGTAAACTTCAAGACAAGTTTTCTGCTGCTTCGGGCCACATGCTTGATTATTTTATGATAAAAAAATCTCTGCTTTTGGCAGTGATGAACAGCACCATGAATCATTTATGGTTTTCCACAAGGAGCAGTTGTCACATTTAATGTATGAGTGAAAAATTATGATCAGGGTGAAACACATACAAAAAAGGTACTCCTAAATACCGTGGGCAGTTACCGTCTGTCATTTTAATGCTACAGGTACAGTATTTTATGGACTTTCAAGGGTATTGCGAACCTGAGCTCCCATAAATCCGTCACGCCCATAGAAGGGTCAGCATCATTAAGATAGCAGATGAACCAGCAGTCTTTTCTTTTGTTTTATGTCAGGCAAATTACTCCCAAGAATTAGGCACCCGCTGAAAGATCTGCATGTTCTATTTGTGTCTGCTGTTCAACCTTTTCATTTTGGGCTCAGACACTGCGCCGCGTCAGTTGAATGCCAAGTTGTTCCTCAGGTTTCTGATGTGGTGCATTTGGAGATAGTTGTTTTCAGTCAGTTCAATGCAGTTTTTATGACATTTGTATTTAGGAGAGTGGAGTTTCCATGAGTTGAAATGAGACGATCAGTCAGTGGTAACTAACCTTTTCAGTGCTGAGGCAGTCTCTAGTGAGACAAATACTTCAAGGCAATTACTAGTTGCTTGAAAATGTTAAAGTAATTATTTGGGGAAAGTATCTGGAAATGACTCACTGATTAGCAGCATTTCAGGGACCTGAATGAAAATGAAATGATTTTAATAAAATTATTTTAAATGTTTGCCAATAAGAGTCACCGGAGATAAAGAGTTATCTGAGCACCATCCTGATACATTAAATCAAATAAAACCAGGCAAGGCAGATACGATAGGAATAAGGCCAACCAACAAGAGGGAGTTAAAACAATAAACCAACCTGTTCAAATGGCAATAACAATCCAAACAGACTTAGTATGTCTGAGTTCATTAGGCAGAGAGCTCCATAGATTGGGGGGCCTAATAGAATAAAGCTTGATCGCCCTGCCACAAGCTGTGACCTGGAAATAACCAGCCGGGCACCATCTGCAGAACGCAGTGGTCAGAGGGAGATGGTGGAGGGAGCCCTGACCGATACCTGAGTAAAATACATTGCAACAAGCCGAGAGTAGATAAAAGCATGCACTATTAATTGATCAGCAATAGATAATAATGACCGAATTTTAGAAATTTTCTTGAGTTGGAAGAAGCAGGACTGAACAACACTTGACTTGATCATTAAAACACACATCAGCATCAAATATCCCTAGATTCCTAGCAGAATATTATATCTCAAACTGCCAAGATTAGCACGAAAAGAGCTGACAGAATTTGTGATACTGAACAGAATGACCTGAGACTTATTATCATTAAATTTAAGGAAGTTTTTGGGACAGGATTTAACTGTGGGTTCTAATGGAGTGTGTAACTGAGTGTCATCAGCACAAAAAATGACAAAACACATCATATACAGAAGACAGAAGGGGGCTGAGAACGGGGCCTTGTGGGACACCAAAACTCAACTGAGCTGTAGAGGAAGTAACGTTATCCAAAGTGAGAGAAAAAGTTCTGTTTAAGAGATATCGGTGAGGTGAGCTAAGAGCTTAGCCTCTGATGCCAACCATAGTCTCCAAAGCGATATAAGAGGCTGCTATGTTTGACTGTGTCGAAGGCAGCACTTCAATCTAAAAGAACTAAAATCAAGCTAAAACTGACCTATATTTTACATGTAGCATAGCCTGATTGTTTTTTTGTGAAGGAAAAGGCCTTTTTTTGTTATGTTTTCTTTGAAGACAGATGTTTCTAGGTCATTTTGCATCTGAAGATGTATTTTTCTGTCATGATGCATTTGATGATAGTTTCCTTTCGGCATTTGCATGCATTATGTCAGTCATCATCCAGTGGGAAAAAAAAGTGCTTGAAAATATTAATTCAGAATTCAGCCTCCTTCATGCTGACAAATCCAGACAAGACTGTATCCACTGCAGAGCTTTAAAACATTCATATATGTGACTGCTTTCAATCCCTGTTTTTTTGTTTTTTTTCCAGCATCAACGAGAAAATCATTCGCTCTTGCTACTCGTAGCCACAAAGAAAGAGATAGATTAGAGCTGCTTTCTCAAAAAACATGTTGATGATAAAAAAGCATTCATGAGGGCTGGAAGAAAATGCAGGAGTTTTGTTACCTGTCCTGAGGCCCAAAACAAACTGCTTTTGTGAACACAAACACAAAAACACACACACACCAAAGGCTAAAACCACATGTGTCCACACATACAGCATGCACACACGTAAACACACACATATTTCTGCAGCAGCCTTCATCACCCAAGGCAGCTGGCAACGACTTTCATTTTGAGTGTCCAGCAGCAGTTTTTCCATTAGACCTGATGTAATGTCCACACTATAATGGACCTGAATAAAGGCTGCATTAAGACACAGTGGTTTATGTACACAGGCCAGACAGGGGCAAAATGTTCCTCTGCTCAATAATGGGATGCCTAACTTTATGTTTTCTTTTGCCCCTGTCTGTGTGTGTCTCTTTCTGTTCACATTCCCATCTCTGGATCTTTCTGAATCTCTTCCCTCTCTCTCTGGCATTTCTCTCTGTGTTTGTGTGCGTGTGTAGATTTTTATCGGGGAGGTGTCCATGTATGTGATGAAATCAACGAGGGAAGCTCTCCTGGCCCAGGAAAAAACCATTGTGACGGGAGACTGTTGTTACCTCAACCCCCTTATCCGCCGCATCATACGCTTCATAGGTAAGAAGGTTTTCATGCCAAACAGTCAAAAGAACCCCCCAGCTCCTTCATGCTGATGGCACCAGGTAGCAGCTGACATTTCAGAGACGCACACCATCATCAACAAACACACGGTAACACACAGCAAAAACATCAAAAATATGTGCCTGCCCCTTCACATCTTGCAAAATTAATAATTTTTTTTATCCTGTTTACACCCGTTAATAACATGCGTCTTAGGTGATGAGATCCCAAAGGACAGCACTGGGACCCATTTTACCACATATCTTTTGTAGTCTAAATACTAATGCATCCAGGTCACATTGAAGGACCACCTCTATAACGGACATCGTCTGCTGAGGCATACTTGTTTGCACAACAATGCAAAATTAAACGACAAGATGAAGCCACAACAGGAGGCAAAATGGGTTCTTGTGGATGGAGTTCACACAAAACAGTACTTATGTCCTCCGGCTGTTCTGCCTCAACTCTCTGGGACTTACAGAGTTTCCTAATGAACAGATAGCTTTACTTGTTGCTAAAATAACTACTAACTGCTGCTAACTACTTAGCCGTTAGCTCAGTTAACTCGGACCACCAGGGGAGTGTTGGTATTCACATGGTGAGAGCAGGAGCGTGGGAGGAAGCGGTTTAATAAAACTTTATTTAGCCTTTATTTAGAGCTAGCTGAATCGCTAACTGAGATAGCTAACAGCAGGTAACACTATAGTTGGCAGCAGTTAGCTGTCTGTCCATCAGGAAACTCCATAAATCATTGAGTTGAGACAGAGCAACCAGTGGACATCAGAGGAAAAAACAGAAAATGTTTTTGCCATTAAATCTCACCCAGTTTTACCAAAATCATTGAATAAAGTTTAAAAAGTTGTTTCTGGACAGTAATCAGTGAGGCCCAACCCCCAGAAACATTCTGGCAGCTACTATTGGTTCTAATTAATTTGCCTAATTTGTGGACTGATAAACAGTAAATTTGTCAAATTCAGGTTAAAAACAACAGCACGTGGTCTTTCCAAATGGAAATCATGTACATGTTCGTTTGTACGTAGAGCAGGCAGGTAAGATCTGATCACAAGTGGTCACTGGAGAAGCATTCTAATGCTAGGCGTGAATTGATGTACCCAGAATTGTCCGTTTCTGATCTGATCACCCAAGACACATGTTAATACCAGGTGTAAACAGGCTCATGTTTTAATTTTGATTGTAGCACTTTTTCAAATTGAAACTTTGTATCCTATACACTGACCATTCAGGGTGAAAAATAACGATAACCAAACATGTGCTGGAAAAACTGTTTTAAACAGGAGGCTGGTATCAACATTTTGGTGTAAACTTTCATTTGAAAAACAACTTATTAAACCTTGTCATAGTGGAAACAAAATCAACATCTTATATATCTCCTCATGCCTCATTTGCTTCACAGTCCTTGGGATCTTTGGTTGCTCACTGTTTACCATGTGCCACATTTCTGTGAAGTGTTTGCCTGGTACATCACCTCAATCCTGCTGCATTGACCCAAAACACCAAAAATAAGCATTGTTTTGCTCATTTGAATCATTACATTCAGTTCAGTGCAAATATTCATACTCACTGACTGCATTTTGTTTTTGCTTTTTGTAGCTAAATGATCACATTATTATTCAATGCATATCAGTGTGCGCTTCAGTGATCACATCACCATTCATGATGCAGTGACATTATGGCGCTTCACTTGTCTTCAGTTCATTTTTGGATTCTTTTAAGTTTAAGTTAAATCCTTTGCTGCTTCATTTAATACACAACTACTGGATATAAGCACTGTTTATAAGGTTAATAGCTCAATAAAGCATGCATCTGCAGTATCAGGATTCCTTGTGTGGCTTTCACAGTCTTTCAGTGAGTCTTTAACCAGGAAGCAACATGCTGTATATCATAACTAAGCTGACAGTTGAATGTGGGTGCTGTCAGTCACCTGTGAGGGGAGCTCCAATGCAAAAAGCTACAGATTCAAAACAGTGACCGTGATGATTCAGAGCTTGAGGATTTGCTGTATAAGATTAGTTCATGTTATAAAACAACTCCAGCATCATGCAAAAAGGACTTGCCAAAGCTCTAATTGACCTAAAGGGCAAAAGAGGGAGGCACCCATGAGAACACAAACTACATATTAACAAATAGGGTCATCAAGTTTCCACAACCTGTGAATAACATGATGTATGACAGGATCAGCCGTTTTTCTGCTGTGTCACAGATAGGTCGATGCACAGTGAGGGATGAAACGAGAAACAAGGTCGACCAGGCTGACGATATCAGTGGCTTCTTCTATCAAAAGTGTGAAGCGTTCATTTGCAAAAACAGGTGTTGCAGTTTTTATTTATTTTCCAGAATCCTAAAATGACTTTTTTGTACACTCCAAGGAACATCAATCAAACAGTTGTTGAGTTGTTTTGATAAGATATCTCAATTGTTTAAAATGTTCATAAATAATGTTTTTTTTATTGTTCACTAAGTGTAATATCACTCAAACTGGTGTTGGTTTATTTAATTTAAGAAATGGACTCATGCAAACCTGAGGTTGTCTACAAATACTTGGTTGTTAAAACGGTAAATTCAGATCCTACGTGTTCGCTACCTGAGAATCAGGCCGCGTCATCACATCTTTTGTGGCCTGTAACACACACCTGACGTACCACGCAGACAGTAGAAATAGTGAAGTTACGATAGCTGGGATGTGATCTGTGGAGCACATATAATACATTCACTCCTCTTCTGAAGCGTTGATGCTCACTGACGCTGGGAAACAGTAGTGTAGACTTACAGTTTGTGATGATGTGTGTCAAGTTGTTGCCAGTGTGTGTGCACTTAACCATATTCAGACTTGGCTTAAATGATCCATTTTGTTTACAGTAGGTCTACAGATGCAAAAACCTCACCCTTGTTCGAGCAAGTGTGTGTAAAATTACATCACAGTATATCAGTCACAAAGTGTTGGGTTCTGATTAATTACATGCTGTTCAGTCACATAATAGTTCAATACAATTAGCAGCATTTGGGTGGTGGTTCAACTACATTCAAAGTTGCTTTTTCAGAAGTTAATTTCTTTGGGACATTTATTTTAGGTAGTTAATTATAAACTACATATTCATTGCATTCTCATGGCATGTTTTACCTTACAGTACGACATAATGGCACAGCTCACTGAGCACAGTTGTTATGACAATCACCTGTGGTTTGCGACCAAGATGTCTGCAAATTGAATACTTAAAATTTTCCCAGAAAGGTTCATTTTAGTGATTCTACCACAACAATTACTTCCTATCCTCTCCCTAAAACACATGAGGATTGGCCCTAGTCCCTAAATCAAACTCACCCACACTAAACTCAGTGTCAGTCCGGTTGTACCTCCATGTAACACTGTGAGGCTAAAAAACTTGACAGTCTTAAAGTTTTAAAGTAGTTTGCCCAAAACACAGTCACATTCATCAATATTAATAGGGAGAAAATACTACATAAGCATGCATGTGCATATCAAAGACAGAAAATCAAGCTGCTCTTTATTCCTCTGAGGTTTACACTTTACACATGTGGTGTAGTTGTAACTGTGTGTCATAATGTTGGATTCTGATTGGCTGACCGCACCATCTGCTTTGATTTAAATGTAGTCAGCCTAGACCAGCAGGTAAACTTGCTGGTTGAGGCTTTTCAGTTTAAATACAGCAAACTGGGCTGACTGAACGGATTTCAGTAATTCCTCAGCGAAGGGAGCCAATTGGGATCGAGTCCAGCAGTGATGCATTTACTGCAGCTTCTCTGAAACTCCATTAGCCACTGAAGCCAAAATTGAATTCAAACATCTTTATCAAACATGTTGGATCATATATAAGCTATATTCATATATATATAAAATAATTTATCTCTTAAAATAAGGCAACTTCACACCACAATTATAGTTACGGTTTTTCTAGGTCTACAATCGTCGAATTAAAATTTTTACAGCCACTTTTCCACGAGGCTTAAATAGAGCTGGGCACACTGACAGGCTCGCTGCTATCTATTCCAGTAAAGGAGGTTGTCTGCTGGACTTCCCTGGCACAATTCAAACCGCATTGTTCATTTTTAAATAATACCCCTTCAATTTATAAAACACTCATCAGAAATTCATTAAGCAATTCACATGATTTATATTTCCGTCTGTTCCCGAACAGTCTCTCAAATTTGTAGGATCATCGAGGCTTTCAGTTTCCCGCTCTCTCGCTCCCTCCCATCCTCCTCTCCTCTCACCCTAATTCCCCCTCTCTATTTCCCCTCAATGCCCTTCACACAATCGTGTCCCTGTACCCCGCACAGGCACCCAACACCCCGCACCCCCCCCACAGTCCTCAGCAGCGCCCCCACACCCCTCTCCCACCCCCCCGCGGATGAGAATACAAAGCAGAGTAATTTCATGGCTAAGCAGGCCAGATAATCAGCAGTCATATTTCACAGCAAAAGGAATGCAGACGCAGACACTGGTCAGGGTTGGTGGGCTGAAAGTGTCAGTGCAATCATTCATATTAGATGATTTTTTTTTTTCTTCTGTGTTGATGTTTGTTTCTCTGCCTGTTGTCCACTCACCTTTCCTTCACTTAATCTAAGTTCCAACATTTTCATTCTCCTGTCAATAACTGTGGCAAATTCATGTGTGCTAGCCAACAAAACAGCTGCACCACAGCTGGCTTCTATCGTTTAACCACTACCCTAAAGGGACAGTTGACCCCAAAATCGAAAATGTGTATTTTTCCTCTGGCTTGTAGTGCTGTTTATCCATCTAAACAGTTTTGGTGATATAACCTGTAGAGTTGTCTGCCTTCTCTCCAATTTAATAGGACTACTGTAAATGGAACTTGGCTTGTGACACTCAGAGTACCTCGCCAGTAACAGTACAAATCAGTAAAATCTACCAGAACTACTTTCTTTCATCTAAAAAGAAAGTAGTTTCTACATGAAACTGCCCACAACAAGGTCTATGGATTATCTTGAATAACTGGGTCATGATTTCTGGAAAGACATTGCTTTAGGTATTTTATTTATTTTGGCACTTTGAGCACCACAAGTTCCATTTAGTTCCATTATATTGGACAGAGGACAGACATATCCTCGCGTGATATCTCCAAAACTCGGCAGTTCACACAAAAACTATCTAGATCTAGAGGAAAAATAATACCACATCAGTTGCACATGTGAGTGTTGCAAGCCACAATCCTACAGCGCCCCACAATGGTTGGAAGGACTCCATTGCATGAGTCACATTACACAAAGTAAACAAGCTTTCCAGATGGGGAAATTTTGACTGCATGAGCATCAATCAGAACTTTTCACCACTACACTGAAAATCAGTTTCAGCTTCATGAAACCTCATCTTGCAACTAAAACTACTACTACTGCCATTACTACTACTACTACAAACTAGACAAAAGCTGAACAAACAAACATTGTTTTTTTAATCTTTATTTGGGGTTGAGGCAGGTTTCAAATGATGATCTGAACATTTTGCAGTCAAAGTCTAACTTTTTTCCAAGTATAACATTAGATATTCTGGGATTCAGTGCTGCCTAATGACAATTGGGAGCTTCTGTGGCAGTGCTGGGAGACAGATATAGTTGAAACCCACTTTATCCCTGCATATAAGGTGATGGCATTATGATATGTGAAGTATTTAAGGCTTTGTGTTTATGTGTTAGTGTTTCTTTGCTGTGGGTTTATGGTTTTTATTATGTGCTATAAATTCTCATTGTGCGTCTGTCCGTCTGTGTGCCCCAGGTGTGTTTGCATTCGGTCTGTTTGCCACAGACATCTTCGTCAATGCGGGCCAGGTGGTGACGGGAGGCCTCTCGCCCTACTTCTTGTCTGTCTGCAAGCCCAACTACACCGGCACAGAGTGTCGCTTTAATCACCAGTTTATCGTCAATGGCAACATCTGCACTGGGAACCCTGTTGTCGTGGAGAACGCTCGCCGGTCGTTCCCATCCAAGGACGCCTCTCTGAGTGTTTACTCTGCTGTTTACCTGACGGTGAGAGGAATAATTCATGAGTACCAGGCAGTATAATGAAGTTTAATGTGGGCAATTTACAGACAGAGAGGTTTAAGCAATGGAAAACACATCACATAATATTTCACTTTTATACAATGATAACATATTGTTGATGTAATTTGATTAGTGCTTGTTTTGCTTTAGCTTTGTACCATATGGCATGGTCAAATTCACATTATTTCCATTTAACACTTTAGAACAACTCAAATGTTTTCTTATGTTTACTTGTATATTGACACATACAGTACCTGGCACACATGCATCATGTTTAAAGGGTCAGTTCACCCCCAAATCAAAAATACATATATATATATTTCTCTTACCTTATCCATCTAGATTGTTTTAGTATCAGTTGATGAGTTTAGGCCATAGAGATGTCCGACTTCTCTCAAATATAATGGAACTAGATGGACGGCTTGTGGTGCTGAAAGAGCTAAAAAAAAAAAAAAAAAAAAAAAAAAAAAAGAAGGGAAAACTATTGCAGTCTCTTTCCAGAAATCTTGATCTGGTTACCCAACATAATCCACAAATCTTTCTGTGAGCAGTTTCATGTAGGAACTTCTGTCTCGCTACATCTGTCACCATATCACTGCGCAGAAGGAATCGTGCTCATGGAAGACAAGGCTTACGCTCATGACACTGTATGATGTAAATGTTGATGCTGTCGTCTTGGCTAAGTTGTAACCTTTTGTCCATAAGTCGACGCACACCTACGTGGTAATACGGTCGGCGGGTGTAATTTGGTAGAAAGAAAATGGTTCCTACATGAAACTGAAACTGCTCACAGCTCTAGAGTTGTCACAATACTAAAATTTTAAACTTTGGTACAATAATAGTGTACAAAAACAATACTCAATACCTTTTTCAATACCATAGCCTAAGTCCTAAGAACACAAAATAGGTTAATGTTTTTCTTCCGAACTTCCGAACTGTGCCTAAAGTGCCGGGACAACAGACCATGTGACGGCTCAATAATACATGAATAATGAGGGCCAATCAAGGAGGATCGAACTTTTCTACCAGCTGTTTCACGTTTGTGTTGTAGTCAAAATGGTATGTGTGAAGTAATATGAAGATTGTGCATGTGTGTGTCATTAGGTGGTCATTAGTGGGAAAAGTTGCCTCTTTAAAGAAGTTTGTAACCTTGAGGGACTCAACTGAGGAGAATTAAAAGCTATTTAACTGATGAACTAAAAGATACGACTTTAATCATGCAGTTTGTAGTCTTAATCCCGAGTTGTTGCAAATCTAAGTCTGTATAATTGGTACATAACTTTGAAATCATATTAAGGCAGTATATGTACATAAATATAGCAAATGCACACTGCAATACAATTTGAGAAATATTTTCCTAAGCACAAGCACTTACTGAACCAAGTGTAAACAAAACAAACATTGAAATTCTCCTCCAGATTTTTCCAGCTTTCTTCAACACAACCTGAGAACAGTTAATTAAAAATCAATGTCAAATGTTCTTCTGGAACTAGAGTTACTCATTTGGGACTGAATGTAATTAGTTTACATCTTAGTGGAAACAACACCCAAACACTCAGCAATGAATAGGTCTTTTTAGCCCAGGCTGATTAAAGTTTTACACTAGATTTGCAGTTTAAAATGGCTTTGAATAAAAAGGCATTTCTGCTGTAAAAGGGTGCCACATGGCACTTATCTGAGTCTTTGAATGAGGAACTGCCAAGGACTTCATATTTCTTAAAAATGTGTCGAGGAATAGTTCATACAAGCATAGGTTGGGTTCACGGCATTTTTAGAAAACTGCCTAGAGGAACACATGAAAAATGGCTTTTTGAAGGGGCTATTTGAAGAGCTGCTGTTTGATATTGGAGTGAAGGTGGGGCTCATCTGCTGCAAAGTGAAAGAGAGAGCAGGAGTGCAGATTTTATCAGCAGGAGGAAGACGAATACAAAGACAGATTGGTGATGAAAAAAGGATTTGATAGACACAGCCTCTCGGTTGGCATGGGACAAGGTAAAAGTTCAAGAAGTGGGAACATAATGTAAGAAGACTTGAGTGTTTTTAAATTCTTACAACTTTCACTCAGGTAAGAGGTCCCCCTTTTATGTTAATCTTTGGTTGTCTGTGGAAAAAAATGTTTTGCTTTGGAGAGTTATGTCACTCATATGATGCAAGTTTTTGACATATTTCCTTAACCATTTTGCTATTCAATGGGGGCTTCGTGCTCTAATGAAATGGTGAAATATTTTATTCTATTTCTGTGGGAACGCCTCCAGCTGATCTACATGAAAGTGCCTCTGTTTTTGTCTACCGAAAGGGAAGCAGTGCTTCCATGTGCACAGCCTGTAGTCAAGACCACCTAAACTGAGACCAAGTTATGACCAAAAGGAGACCAGACCAAAGCTTTGAGTTGTTGACACCAAGTTGAGACCAAGTGCTGTCATATTTGTTACATCTAGCTTTTATGTTGACATTAGCTAACATTGAAGTAACTTTATATATATTCGCTGTGTAGTTTTTTGTGGTCTTGTAGTTGTTTATCACAAGCAAAAACGTAACTTAGGAACTTTATAACCACGTGCCTGTCCCACAATCTCTCACAAATGCTGTTTTTACACCAAAATTAGCGCATATATGCGTTTTTAAAATGCAGCTAAACCAGCTATAAATACACAATTAACTCTTTTGCCATTGTCAGGAGACATGAGAAAGGTAAATAGATTTCTGAGAGTTTGGTTGAAGGGCAGATCGCAAAAATGAGCTTGCTAGCTTTGCTGCATCTTTTACACTTGCCTCACTTTACCCTTCCTCTCTAAGTTCTGATAGATGTTAGACATTGTTCCAGTCATCTCAGTAAGCGTTGCACTGCAGAATTTATACACTGCTGTGTGTTTTCTGTTGGATGCTGTTTTGCAGATAAACTCATTTTGGTTTAGATAGCCAAATATTATGACAGAAGATTTGGCTGACATCTCCATCCTCCTCTTGTCTCCTACATTCACTTTCCTGGAGCGTATGTGAAAGGGGGCTAGGAGAAGTAACAGCGGTAAACAGTGACAGAAATTTAACAAATTAGAAATAAGTTGAGTAACTGGTTGCATTTGAAACAGGAAGTGTTACATTCAGTTATTCAAGTAATGATGTTAACAAATAAATTACACAGTTTAGTGATGTCCCTGCAGTTTACGTCTTGATTGGTCTTGAATCCAGAGTCCAAAAAGTCTTAAGATCAAGACCTATCTTGAGTTCTGAGACTCTCAAGAGAGGTGCAGCGGCTCTTGTGAAACTTTTGGGACATGGTAAATCTTTTGTACCTTCACAGTCTTCTGGTCTGATTTAATTTCCTTCTGTCCTTCTTCTCCAGATGTATATCACCAGCACCATCAAGACCAAGTCCAGCCGCCTGGCTAAGCCTGTGCTCTGTCTGGGCACGCTCTGTTCGGCCTTCCTCACCGGGCTCAATCGAGTCTCAGAGTACCGAAACCACTGTTCGGACGTGGTGGCTGGATTTATACTGGGATCAGCTGTCGCTCTGTTTCTGGTGAGGACCAATGAAGAGTGAAAAGTCTGGGGAAGTGTGGGAGTGGGGATTAAAGGAGAAGAGAAGATTATTATTCTGAGGTGGATTCTCGTCATGATTTATTTTGGAATTATAAAAGTATTTTCCAACTTCATTTTGGAACTGACCCAAACCAGTAATTAAATGATAAATTCAGGCTGCAGTCCTCACCAAAGCCTCTAAGATTCTTGCGATACTATTTTTTTCACTCTCATTGCAAATTTATGTCGTTGAATTCTTATACACAGCAGATGTTTTATTATTTATTTGCCAAGGCTACATATTGTATGTAAATGTTTAAAGGGATAGTCTGGATTATTTGAAGTGAGGGTTTATGAGGTTCTTATTGATGCAGCAGAGGTGTAGCAGAGGTGCACCAGCATGGAAGCTAAGCAATGAACTGCAGTAGACCGCATCAGCGACAAATGGTATTTTAGCCACTTTAAACTGATATTGCTTTTTTGAGGTAAACCTTTTGTAAGTGTATGCTATGTTTAGGATATTTTCACTGCTTTACTTTCCCATCAGACAGACTTTTCTGATGGGAAACCACTGTTAAATAAGCCAAATATTGCTCTCTCCAAACCAACCGAACTCTTTGGGCAAAATCAATAATTTTTCCTTGCAGAACACACAAACTGCAGGTGTACCGCTGCCTCAATCTATTAGATAGTTGTGACTTCTGTGTTTTAAAAGTATAGTTCATATTCACTGAAATCACAAAATAACACAAACAAAGTAACAGTCGGAAGCAGCGGTAGACCAGCAGCACCAGTGTTCTGGAGGTAAAATTACTGATTTTGCCTATGGAGTTTGGTTGGGTTGGAAAGAAAGAGTGATATAGTCTCATGTAACAGTGGTTTCCTGTCAGAAAAAAAGCTCTCTGATGGCAAGATAAAGTGAGGAAAATATTGTAAACATAGCTTATGCTTTTGGGGGGGTTGACCTACAAGTGTGCCAATCAGCATCTACAGTAGTTAATATACTGACTATCACTACAGTAAGTACCTCATATAACACACTTCAAATAATTCAAAATATCCCTTTAAATTAGTTGTATATCAATTAATTCATGTGTCTAGTGAGTTACTCATCACTAATTTGGCAAAGAAGCTAAAAAGAGTAGTTCATTAAGAGGTGATACAGGGAGAGGATGTGAAATGGGATGACACCAGGTTTATAATGAGGTTGAAGGAGGTTCAGACGCCGGTGAGTTAAGACGGAGGGAAAAAGGCGAGGATGCACTGGTTGATTGGGGGACAGAGGAGAAAAGAAGAAAGGCGAGAAAATACTGAGGTGGCACCTGGATTTTTACTAAGATGAGCATTTGCAGCTTTTGGTTTTGAAAAAGCTCAGTGAAGAAAGGCAGAAGGACCAAAAATAAGAAGGAAGTTGAGGGAAACACTGTTTTTAATGGTGGTTGTGTCTAATTCAGAGCTGATGAAGTTAACCAGTTAAAGGAACCAGTGATCTGATAAATTCTGGTTCTGTACTTTAGACGAGAGGAAGGAATCTTGTTATCTTAAGTGGTCGTGTTATGCGTCTTATTAAAACAAATGTAACACGGTATAAAATGTCCGGACTTGGACTGGACTTGTGTTTCCAAGCGAGAAATTTCCCACACCAGCCTCCTGTGACATGTTGTCAAGCAGCCCGGCTTCCACTGGAAACTAAAATGGCTTTATTAACATCAGAACTTGTGCTGAGTGTTTAAATGCAGGGTGGTGATTAGAGCTGAAAGCCTCAAGTTGTTTTTGGGGTTGAAGCGGAAAGCCCATTGAGGAGAAAGGAAGGTGAAGGGAAACCCCCACAAATCAAATCAGATGTATTTAACAGTCTCACAGGCTTCATTACATGTAATTGCTGGCGGGCCCCGAGCCTCAAAGCAGGAAGGAGTGTGAAAGAGAGGAGGAGGAGACGTGGAGGGAAGAGGAAATTAAGGATTGTTATTCATTCATTGGCCGCTGGTGGTTAATTTCATAGCGTTTTTATTAAAACAAAGAGAACCAGCGCTATGAGATGTATTCACAGGGAAACTCCTTAGATTTTCTGTTACTGCTGCAACTTTTCATGGTTGTATGGAAATTTACACTTCAGCAGAGAAACATCATTAGCTAACACATGTTACATGACAACAACACCTCATGTGCAGAGCAAGTAAAACTAAGTAGTTTGATCAACATGTGTTTACGAAGCCAGAGCAAAGTGTTGGATCAACAACTCAGTTTTGGATTGATAGTCAATATGACATGTGGTATAAGCATTAAAATATTTGTTTTTGTTTTTTCACATTTTAAAGCAGCTGGATTAAGTACAGCTATTCATTGGTAGGAGAAACTCTGGGGTACATTACTCCTATTAAGAAGTAATTGCCAGAATTGGAAAGGTGAGGTTGCACTTAGGCAAAGTGGTTCTTTGATCCAAATGCTAACATCAGCACATTGACATGCTCATAATGACATTACTAACATGCTGATGTTAGCAGATATGAGGTTTACCATATTCACCATCTTTGTTTAGTGTGTTAGCTTGCTAATATTTACTAAGAAGAGCTGAGGCTGCTGGTACTGTTATTCAATTGCAGGTATTTGGTCATAAACCAAAGAATTGGACAATTTAAAACAGGCTAGATTAAAAGTAAAAGGATCACTAATGTTATTACAGATTGTCATGAAGAGAATGTCTGCACAAAATTCCACAGCAATCCTGGTAACTGTTGTCAAGATATTTCATAGGGGATCACCAGTCAGTAGTTTACATTGTCTGGGAACAGTGAACGTCTGCACTGAATTGAGTGCCGATCCATTGAGTAGATCTTGAAATATTTCACTGGATAAGTGAAAAGGTGATCTGTTTTCCAATTCTGATCTAAATAGTTTTCACTCCTGTGTTTATGACATGAGAACAGGTGGAACAAAAGGTTTAGGATAATCAGTCGAAGTTCCTTAGATGGGACAAAAAAAGGTTTTTGTCAGGATCATTTTGCAAGTGTTTGTCGTTGTAATGTTCATTTCAGCCACAAGAGGCTGAAGTGCACCACTATCCCATGTTCTGAATAGGACTAACAGCCTTCATGTTTTCTTCCAGATGAGTTTTAATATATTCATGCAATTCCAAACACATGCTACCTATATTGATTTTTGGCTAAGATGAAAATACATTTCTAGCCATAAAAAGATCCTGGAAAAAAATAAATCACCTATTAAAACTTTTGGCAGATGATGTTTTCACAGAGGAAAAAAAAGGAGCTTAGAAAGATTATCTGTCAAAACCTTTCTCCACCTGTTCTTAAAGGCATAATATGCAACATTTTCCTAAAAACAGGCAAAAAAAAATGTATAGACTCATAAACATGATCCCTTTAAGTCATCGCTTAAGACCCATGTGTGTAGTGGTGAATTTAAGTTAGACTTATAATATGGACAATGGATCAACAGATTTTATTTCTCGTTTGCCTCTCAGGGCTTTTGTATCTGCTGGTGGTACTAAAGGCAAAGTCCAGAAATTGCCTAAATCAGTAGGAGTCATCCTCTGGAGACCTTTAATGTCTGTGCTGCGTTGTTTTGCGCCTAGATGCTGAAGACAATGAGCTGCATTAGATGTGGAAAACCCTCCTTGTACTTCTCTGCCAGGCCTGAGTGTTACATGTTTGTGCAGACAGAGTAGTAGTACAAGATGATTGGTTAAAACCCACATGCATGTTAAGAAGTGTAGGGCAATAAATATTGACAGCTATGAGATTTACAGACAAGTCTGTGGGATGGTGAGGAAGGGTCCAGATGCTTTGTGGCGAGCAAAGGCAAATTCAGACATTCAGATGATAGATGGTTACAGAGTTTCCTGGGAGAGTAGTGGCAATCATATCTGCTTTTGTCTTTTTCCATTATGGGAGGAAGCAAGATGATTGGTTGACGGTTGTACAATGTGGTCAACATAAGGCAGTATGTCCTTGAAGCATGGGGAGGCGGAGCCACCACACCCAAGTCTTTAATGAAGGATCTAAGCTTTCAATGATCGACCCATAAAAATTGACATACATTGCATCAGTGATCTCGAGGGAAAGATGAATGTAAGAAAGTCAATCATCACCTCAGCAGCTTTGAACCCTCCTATTCCCATCTTGTTATCAGCAAAGCATGAACTGAGAAGGGCTTCTCCCCTACACATTTACCCAGCGGTCCTGATGACGCTTATCAAGATCTTGTCATCTGAAAACGGAGATTTGATGGACTGCTTTCTTGAGGGAAATGAACGGGTACAAAGAGAGTAGAAAGCAGGTATAGCTCAAATCCCCGCGCTATCAGTGCTCACAGAGAGGAGATCTAAATGGACTTGTCAAACAGCAACTGCCTTTGGTCTTACAAGAGCTTTGTCCTCTGCCAGCAGATTGAGGGATCAGTGTTAAGCACTTGGTCGAGGAGCTGCAGAATAATGTTGGTAAAATCCTAAAAGCAGAAAAGAGGTGTCCACTAGATCCAAGACAAAGAAGAGACACATGCTGTCTGCCTGCCAGGTCTTAAAGAAGCAAAGCTCCCTCGAGATTTAAAATGGCTTTCAATCAAAACCCGTAATTCAAGGCTCTCAGGGTATGTAGAATCACCATATAAAAGGAATGTTTTCTTATTATATGCAGATCTGAAAACCAAAAACACAATGTACAGTATTGTGCACGGAGTCGGTTCTGGCAAAAGAATATGCAACTTTTATTTAAAAGCTCAAATCTTGAGAAAATCTTTTCAGTATTTCCATGGCAACAAGCAAATTTCCCTTTGCTCACCTGAGACAATAAATGGCAGCTTGGCCTGAGTCTGTCTTAGCATGGATGACAAGACACAACAGTGGAAAGAGAGCAGTCTACCTCTGTCTTTGGGGATATGTTTCAGTTGAGTGAAAACAAGAAAGTGGAAACCGTACTGCAATGTATTTGAAACAAGCAGGATGGTTGTAAAAGATGTGGTTTCATCCGGGGGTAGATGGAGCACAGAGTTGTGCACCTTTGAACACTTTAAACTTAGCCTCATCGGCTTCAGATCAAGTTCATATTTTCTGTGACAGACATTTTTGTGAAGAATTCTTAGGTTTCTGTCAACACATCTCAGACCTACACGACAGAATAGGTCAATTGCCGCTGACTCCCAAAACAGCGTATATAACTGGTGGAGAGTACAGGCAGTGACAAACTTACCGGACTTATGAACTACGTTATGCACAGTAAATCACGTTACATTACAATCATGGTTTATGTTGTAAAATGGTCACAGTTAGGTTAGGTTTAGTCATAAAAGCTACTTGGGTAGGTTTAGGAAAAGATGATTGGGGTTAAAATAAGCATATTATGTTTGTCGTGTGATGGAAGTGACCCCATGGGAGTCATGTACATAATGAAACGTAATTTAAAACTCACGATTCTTCTTTATACTTCTCCCATCGTAATTATTATGCCCACTAGTGGTTGCTGCCTTACAATAAACAGAAACATTAGGTAGAATAAGCTGTTTACACATTCAACCAAGACGATCGTTTTTCTGGTGAGTACAGGCTGGTTTTAGTGAAAAGTCGATGCTGGAGTGTTGTCCTTAGATTCTGTCCCAGCATCTGTTATTCATTTATTTGCTCTGTCTGGGAGCACTACAGAAGCCCTGTCCATGAACTGCCACAAACAAGGAATCCTTGAGCCCTCCTCCAGCCCTGCTTCATTTTCTCCTTTGCCACTGCCTGAAGGCATGATTGGCCTGGGGGTAGGGGGGCTCTCCCTTGGGTTGCCTTCTTTGATTAACTAGTCCATGGAGGAGCGCAGGAAAAGTGGCAACCTTGGTGGTGGTTAGAACAACCTGACAGATGGAGGGAAAAAAACAAAAAACAGAATTCAGAATACATGCAGTAACTGTAATTTACAAGAATTTTAACAGACATATAAATAAAAAAAACAAGGCGGCAAGTTACTCCGCCTGCTGGGCTCAGTGCCACGCCACAAAGATGAACACTCCAGAGTGTCACCATTGACTGCATTAAATGATGGCTGCTTTTTGTAGACTCATACAATGTTTGATTGAGCTTTTACTCCCACATAAACTTTATATTAGAGCGACAAATGTTCTGAAGAAAAAAACATGGTCACATCTCTCCAAAAAACTCATGAGTGCTCTTAATTCCTTGTAGTTGGAGCCTAATATCTCAGTGACACTGGGGTTGGCAAGCAGTCTGGTATAAGCCTCAAGAAATCTCATTTTAATAGTGACGTTAAGTGACATTCTCTTTTTAACAATGGTATGATGCTCATGCCAAAGAATGTTTTTTTTTTGCAGATAGCAGTAGCTCTCCTACTTTGTCTGGTAACAGGGGGAAAAAATGTCTTTATGGCCTAGATACATATACACACCCTTGTATATTCTCTTAGAGACCAATAAAATAGTTAGACAGCCTGCAGTGCAGTGCAGCAAATATTATTTGGTCTATCAGGGCATGATTTTTAGCTATGCTATCTGCATGGCCATAGGGATGGTAGTCTCTCAGTCAACCACTTTGGTCCAGACTGAGATCTCAACAACTAGTCAATGGATTGCCAATGTTTGTACAGACCCTGTATACCCAGGTGTTTAATCCAAAGGACTTTGATTATCCTCTGACTTTTTCTCTTGCACCGCCAGCAAGTTGACTTTTTAGGGGTTTTGAGTGAAATGTCTCAAAAACTGTTGGATGGATTGCCATTAAATTTAGGACACAGATACATGGCCCCTTAAGATAAAATCTGATCTGTTTGATGGTCTTTTACCTCAGGTTTAATTTTACCCCATTCTTTGGTTTATGAGCAAATACCTGCAATGCTGACATTACCAGCTGTCGTCTTTTAGTTGTTAATTGCTTATTAACAAATGTTAGCATACTAACATGCTTTAAAAAGATGATGAACAATGCAGACAGTATGCCTACATAGATATATTAGCATTCTTAGTCTGTAGACAATGGCATTTGTCTTACAGAGGCTTTTTCCATCAACATGGAACGGGTCTGGTTTAAGCACCCACTTTTGAACAGTTCTGAGCATTTCCACCAAAAATAAACAGTTTCAGAACCTGAAAAGTTAGTGGGCATGTTATATCCTACAGGTCGTTGGGCATCGCGCAACACCTTCTCTTGATGACATCCTTGATTACAATGGTTCCGCTAAATCGGTGGAAATGGGGGCTGATTCAATAGATAGCACCAAGGTTCCAAGATTCTTGAACGGAAACAGTTCAAGAATCAAGACCCTGTTCCAGTTTGTGCACCCAATTTTGAAGTGTTCAGAGCATTTCTACCAAAAATAAATTGGTTCGGATCCCGAAAAGTTGATACAAGTTGGAATAAAAAAACAGTTTTCCATGGGTACCAAAGCGGGTGTGTCATATTCAACAGGTTGTTGTGCATAATGCAACGCCCTCTGTTGATGATGATCCTTGGATTACAATGGTTCTGCGCAAAACTGCTGGAAACATTGACTTTTTTGCTTGATGGCATAAAGGTTTCAAGAATCTTGAACAGAACCAGAGCTAATTTGGTGGAAAAGAGCCACATTAGAGATAAATTAGGACAGTTATTGGGGGATGAAGGTTAGGAAGAAATATTTTGGGATCCCTGTCTGGATGGATTCACATTAGATTTATAACTTTTGTTAAAGTCCTAATACCAGTCACAATGTCAGAATGTCACAGCTGAAGCTAACTTACCAGTCCTAAGAATGAATCCTTGATGTTTTCAGTTTCCATGTCTGCCTTGCTGTTAATGTTGAACTGTCTGCATACTTCACAGGGTATTTGTGTTGTGAACAACTTCAAAGGCGTCCACAGTGCAGCAGCTAAACAGAAAACTGAAGACTACCGTGGTCTGCCTCTGATGACTTTCCCCCGTGTAGAGAGCCCTCTGGAGACCCTCAGCGCACAGGTACCTGAAAACACTTAACCTGGCATCCCAAACGCTTAATCTCCACCATGCACATTATCTCTCCCCATTAATTGGCAGAGCTCCCTGAAGACTGTTGGCTTAAACAAAAATCCTTCAGATACTTTGAATGTACTGTAATTCGATTTGTACTGTAATTTGTTGTAATTTGCTTTCATGTCCTGCCTCAATGAGTAATTTCCTACGTTTCTTCGAATTCCGATAGAGAAACGGTGTTACGTTAATCAACTAAACCTAGGGTGTCAGTGTCAGTCACTTATTTGGTTTTCTTTCTTTCTTTCTTTCTTTCTTTCTTTCTTTCTTTCTTTCTTTCTTTCTTTCTACACAAAGCAATGACACATGCTCAAGAGAACATACAGGCATGACATTTTGCACTACACCCCTGTCCTCCCCGAACACATACAGAACCTCACACAGAGCACTCCTGATACTTGACAATGATTTCCTCCTTCCTTTTCATTTCCACCCTTTTCCCCTCCTCTCCTGTGTCCTTTCCCTTTACTTTCTTTCTGATCTCTTTCAATCCTTGTACCACTTTCTCCGTCCCTCCCTCCCACGTCCCTTTTCAGAACCACTCGGCATCGATGACTGAGGTCACATGACTAAGGGGGCAGCACCGGGTCACGTTTGCGTCTCCACAGCACTTCCAGACACAATGACGAGGACGCATGCCACGTGGCTCCGAATGCTTAACAAGAAACACTCCTGATATATCTGTTTAATTCACCAAGGGGACAAAATACAACATGTTTCTAATGGTTCTCATCTAGTTGGCTATGCTCAACTCAACCAGCCAAGGCACACAGATCGCATCAGAGGCGAAACTATCACAAGGTAAACCTAAGCACAGATTGTTTTCCCGGATACTTGAAACCATTTGAAACATGGGACATTTTTTTCCCTCCAAGGTGTGCTGTTTGTAGTTAGAGGATGGTGTTTTGTACATTTTGTATGAGCGAGTGCTGTAGCCTACCCCTGACGGTGTTAAACCTGCACACTTCCTGTCAGCTGACTCACTCTGTTTTACATCACATCCTGTCAGGTGACTTGCCTCGTCGATCACCACATCTATCCCCCCTTCTCAGTCTGAAAAATCTGCTATGGAAAAAATATTGATGTTGTTGTTCTGTGATGTTTGTCATTTGTACAGAAAAAAGACAGAATCCTTCTTTTTATTATCTCTTTCTGTACATTAATTGACCATGTCAGGTCATATTTTGTAAAGATTTTTGTCAATCTGTATGACTATTATGATCCATTTGGACCTGTTTGCCTGCTGTAAACCTGGATATGTTTTGGTATCAGTTTAGGTGTTTCGGGGAATGACCCCTCTCCCCTTTGGAGGAAATGACAAGGAAGAGTCAGTGACATCCTCCGAGTCAGAAAATGGGGTTCAGCACTTGCAGGGCCGTGCTATCAGCCACAATGAAAATGAAATTTTGGTTGAAATTCTCACTATGAGTGCGTTTCACCCCAATTTCCTGATTCACTGTGATGTTAATAAGGATTTGACTACAGAGAGGTCTAGTGGGGGGCTAGCCTGTGCCAGATCTACCTGAAGATTTCACTGGTGTGGCTTTACAATTAAATTCAAACTGAAATCCCGACATGGGAAAAAGAAAAAAAAAAGAGACAGAAATGCTCTTTGGAGTGAAACAGAATGACTTACTGAAGGCCTGGCTAGCCCTTTTATATGGAAACCAGGCTAATGACTCCTGCTTCACTTTTCCTCCTTGAGGCACCCCTCCCCCTCCCCGACCCACCAGTGGATTGTGATGCAATGTTGTGACTCCATTTCCCATTGGAAGATAATGCCCAGCATGAAGAGAGAAGTCAAGATGTTTTATAGATATTCATTATTTGAACTATACTCATTATCATTGTGATTATAAACGTCTTTTACTTTGACAACAAAAAATAGCGTTTCATTTGAAATGCTACATATATTTTTTTTTCTTGGTTTGTCCACAAATTAAATAGTCAGTAGCACAAATGTGTTCTTTTGTGTTTTTCATTATGTGTCAGAATGCTCAAATTTAAAGGACCATTGTGTAAGATTTCTGGGGGTCTGTTGAGAGAATATGGCACAAATGGAATATACTATTCATATGTTTTCCTTATTCATTCTAAAAATGATAATAGTTGTGTTTTCGTTACCTTACCTTATCTTATTTATATCTACAGAGGACACAGGTCCTCTCCCATGGAAGTCCATCCACCATAGGTTCTCCCACATGATTGGAAGGGGAGAATGAGTGAAGGTGTTTGCAGTCTGCAACCTCACTGCTAGATGCCACTAAATCCTACACACTGGTCATTTAAGTGACTTCTATCTTTTTATTAACATATAAAATATGGTCAAAATCAAGAAAGACAATGGGTTAGAAAGCAAAGAACTAATAGCCCTATTTCTCTTCTATTTCAAACTCAAATTAATATACCAAAGAACTGAGGCAGAAACAACTCTCAACATTCAGTATTAACAAGTTTACCTTGCAGGGGGATGTGAGAAATGTGTCTGTTCTTGTGTTTGTTTGAATATTTAGAGATTAGTTTTCTTTACTATTTTGCCTGAAGATGAGCCTCGCAGGCAGACCTGCAGTAATTCTTCTGCTGCATGCAAATACTGTCTTCTCGGCTGTGATTGGCCCAAATCTAAACCGTGGCTCATCTGCAGCCTAAAGGTATGGTCACATTTTCACATTATTACATTTCATTTAATGAAATTGTCCCATGCTCTCAGAAAATGATTTGATGTCATGGTTTCAACGTGGGTCATAAATAAATAGTGAGCAGAGTGATCACAAGCAGAAAAAAAGTCTGTGACAGTGATGCTGCAGTTTGTTGTCTAATTGTTTGTAGTGTAATATTGTACTGAGCAGGGTGATGGCACACTCCGCAAGAATGACTTCGCCATTTAAGATGGACATACACTGTATGATTTTAGAAATGTTACTGTACAAGTAAATGATCTGTGATGTAAAGCCAAAGCTCACAATTTATGGGCCACAGCCTGAGTGCTCACACTGTACGTGTAAAATATAGAATAAAACAGCCCGTTGGCTCTTGCAGACCACTCTGGCTATTGACAATTGTCAATAAAGTTTGGTTTCAAAGCTCTGAGACAGGTATAAGTTTGTTTGCTTGCAATAAGGCTAACCAGTCAGAAATGTTTTGCCTTGGTCATTTTTGTCATCTTGTGTGCCTAAACTTGGACTTGCAGGTGACCAGGAAGATATGAACAGTATGGCTTGCCATTTTTCAGAGAGAACTGGAAGTAAATGAGCTCCATCTTACTCTCCATATTTTCGGTCCACATGAGCAAAGGTGTCACCATGGCACTTTCAGACACTCTTGTTTGCTGCTCAGCACAGGCACAGTGAGAAAAAAGGCACTGACCTTGGGGAAGCAACTTGTGGCTCTACTTCAGCTGTGCGACAGCTTTACAGTGGCCGTCCAAAATTTCTGACATGTCAGAAATTAACCCAAATGTCTGATGTCCTTTTGGGAGCAGTTGATCAGTCCTCGCTCCCCATTGTAGGCTGCATGGCAAATGAAGCTGAAATTTGGCCCAACTCTAAAATAAGTCATACGGCTCAAACATCGGGTCTGAAACTAAACTAAAATTGTACAGTGTATGCCCAGCTTTACTCGACAAACTGTGTATTAGTGTTTCTATTGGCTGATTGTGAACATCCACAGGGTTAAAACTGCTCAAAGGTGAAGCCAATTGATTCTTCCTAAGTCCTGCCCCTTTTCACTCTGTGCTCCAATAACAGCTGAGCAAACCTGGTACCTTGATCAACTTTTGTCTTTCCCATACTTAGATATGCTATGTGCTAGGCTTGTCTATGTTGACAAGAAAACCTAATTTTGAAGATGGTTAAAAGATGTAAAAGGGGGACCTGTAAAAGTGACATATTTCACATCTTAAGTTAGCCAACTCGCTAGCTAATCTACATCAATCATTAACTAGCTAGTTAACTGGCATTTTGCTAAATTAGCTGACTTAAGATGCGGCTTTTAAAGGAAAAGGAGAGAGACGACCAAGGTACCAAGTTTGCTCAATTGTTATTGGAGCACATTGCAAAAAAGGGTGGGATTGTCACAGAATTTTCCCTCCAGGCATTTGATTGGTACATGTAGACGGCGCAGTGCCTCCTTGCAGGCTCAGCTCAGGGGAAAAGACATCTTTCTTTAAATGTTCTTCACATACTGTATTTACCCAGGCATGAAGGACAATTTCACTAAATGGATTTTGAGTTTATAATAATGGAAAGTTTCTGGGAGGACTAGTACACCTTCAGGGTTGTTCTTGAACAAAAAAACTCATATTTATTTTGTGAACTCCTTACAAATGCTAATATGTGCAATTTGAAAGGGGACACGTGATGCCTCATATTGTTGCCTCTGAGTCAGGAGAAAGACATGATGTTTTAGCAAACCTATATTTAGACAGGCCCCCAAAAAGTCTATATGAATATGACTTCATTCTTGCTCCTTGTACCAAGTGTCACATCCTGTTAGGCAGACCTTTCCTCCTCATACCACACCCCTGTCCAACCACCCATGCCACCCAGACAAGTGATTAGAATGAGCATAGATATGCTAAAAGCCAGGCTCTTATTTAGGTTTTCTGTTGATTCATCCTGTTAGGACCGCAGCGCCTTCACTGATGTTTATGTCACAGCTAAGCAAGCCATACACACACAGAGACACAAAGAAAGCTGACGGCTCAGCCAGTGCACTTGCTCTTTTGCTCTGTCAGGTATTCATTTCAGCTGTGACAGCCTGCGCTTACCCTGCAGACACAGTGGCTAAATAGATAGGGACTGTTTGTGTATGTGTGTGTGTGTGTGTGTGTGTGTGTGTGTGTGTGTGTGTGTGTGGCAGTATTTGACCATGGCATGTGTTTATAAAATGTCATCCTTGGCTGTTCTCAGTACACCTTCCTGTCCAAATTGCTGTCCTCTAGCAATATAGTGAATAGTGCAACAACCAAGGTGTGCAGCAAAGCTCTGAGTGGGTTGGTTATGTATATAGCTGCAGGGTGTTTTGTAAACCATAATGGAATCTATTTAGATGGGGGGAAATGAGTAACTGCAGTTGAATCTCAATGGCTGACTTGGGGAGAAAAAAAAAAACAGCAATAAATCCTCAATGCTCAGTTTGATTGGTGTGCCCTGGATGCCAGCCTTTGTTCTGTACCTGCGGATACAATGATTCATCTTTGTCTCTCTTACAAGAGCTGGAAACTTGTCACCTGTCAGTGAAAGCACATCCCTTAAGTCCTTGAAAAAATAGTATGATGGTCCTCAAGCCTCTGGTCTTGATTTAAGTCAGTTGTCAGTAGATTCATTTTGTTGCCAGGTGACAGCAAGGATTTTAAAAAACTGAAAACCATCATACCTAACAGTTTCAAGGTCATGGAGGTGTAATAATGTAAAACTGAGGTGTCCTTTAGACCCTTTTAGTGCAGATGTCATGATTGCATCACGGTGTTAGGTGGAGGTAAAACAAAAGAAAAACTGTAGGCAAACACAGACCACCTCTGAGTAGTAAGCCACATAACCAAGCAAAGTTTTATCGTGTACCAGCTGGGAGATCTGTGCTAGCCACATAAAAAAACGAACTCAAAAAATGTCAGGAAATATTCTCAGGTATTTTCCTTAATAAAGAGAAAAATACCACTGATCACCCTCTGAATTCCAGTTTCTCTCTTTTACCAAACTACGACGCACTTTAATTGCTTCGTTAACTCTGTAAAACACATTTCATTTAAACTTGACAAACAGAAACGAAAAGAACCCTCATCTGAATCATCTTGGTTAGTCCTTCCACTCTTAGAACAATCACCAGCTCTGGTTTAGTCGAAACAAATCCTTAATCCACTGTGTTAGATTTGAAAATATTCTGGTTATATATATACAGGCTATTTTCCTCTCATTCGCACTCCAGCTCAGTGGTTGTGTACTGCTTGACTGTGTTGCAGAGCGGGTGTTACTCATGAAAACATTAAATAAGAAAAATAAAATGATAAAAATCATCCCCCAAAATAACAACTGTCGAAGTAATCAGCCAGCGGTAGAGGATATATTTGTCCAATCACCCATGGCAATGACCATACATGTTCAGGGGATCTCATATTTTCTTAAACCATTGTTAAGAAACAAGCCAACAAAACTTGCTAACTAGTGTTAGCTAACGTGTGTAGGAAATTGTTTTGCCTCCACCTAAGCTCCCCTCACAAAAAAAAAAAATCATGTTTACCAACAGAAAAGGGGTCTGATTTGTACTAGAAATCATATATTGATGTGTCACATAGTTAGATTATAAGAAGACTGAAGGAAAAAAAATAATTAAGTGCAAAGAAGAGAGGTAAGTTTTTAATAACAGAACACATCCAAACGCAAACCAAAAAGATGCAAGAAAACAGGTCTCATCACAGAGGGACTGTTTCAGTGTGTTCAGTTGTGAATGATCATCATATTCTAATGTCAGAGTTCGACTAGTGGTCTATGCTCATGTATACGTTTACTATTTAACTACTGGATTGTACCAAAAACTGAATGGTCGTCCTGTATTTGTTGTGTCATAAGATTGCAAGAGCACCAGTATGATCTCAAGAGGCTGTGTATGAAGGTCCTGTTTTGGGTCCCTGACTGCAAAAGCTCTAGACTCTTAGACTTATTTCCATTTAATGTCTTTACCCCCTCAGATCCCGTGTCATTCTGAAACCATTATGAAGAAAAAAAAAAACTTCTAGACCTCAAGTCAAACTCTGACAAGTTAAATGATGACCTTTAGGTGCAGCTTTCTTTAAGAAACTAGAAGTGCATCTGTGAAGTGCAGGACAATATTATACAGTGATCCCTAAAATAAGATTTTGTATTGTCCTATAATCCACCAACAGATACCAACCAGATGGTCTTGATCAATATAGAGGTGTCTTGCTGAAGCTTTATATCTTATTTAATTTGTAACAGCCCCACCAACCCACAAAAAGGCGCACTAGAGAGAGAAAAAAAGATCAGATCAAATGCACTGTCAAAGGCCAGAAACATTAGGTCATTAATGGGGACCACCCTCACCAACGGTTGCCTTCATTTTCTTTCCCCCCTCAAAGGTACAAGACTTCAGCAAGACATGAGGACATAAAGACTTAAGTGGCTGGGTTCAACTTCAGGTCATTTACACTCTCAATGAGTCTCAACATAAGACTCAGGTGAATTAGCCCATTAAGCTTAAATACCAAAGAGTCTTCATATCTGTGACGAAGCTTATCATCATGGCAAGCAAATCTGCACCCTTGAAGAGACTAGGCTTAGAGGGGAGGGATGAGAGGGACAGGAGGAAGGGGTAGAGAGGAATGGGAATGGAAGTAAAAGGAAAAAATGAAGGGCTCAGAAAGAGGTGAAAATGGGATGAAGAAAATGGGGGGGAAAGGAGGTTAAGAAGAGGAAGGTTTGCACAGCTCTTCAGTGACAGCAACAAGCTAGTGAGGACAGATTTAATTCAGGGTCCCTGGTTGACCTTTGTCCAATGCCTCATGTTCCAGAAGTCCAGTAATGTTCTACTGGCGTTACAGAGCAGGATCTGACCCCTGGAGAACATTTCAGTCCGTTCAGGGGAACTCCTGAGCCTAACGGAGGATTCAGCTCCCAGAAATCTGTGAAGGTTCCAACTTACGAACTCAGACAAGGTTCCTTTTCCCGAACCTTCTGGAGGTTTTGGAAACTAGTCCCATGTCTAGCTAGGTTTCTCTGGGCAGAACAAAGGAGAAAAGCTTCAGAACTCCGGGAGTGTGTTTGTGTGTTGGTTAGTCTGCTGGTGGGACTGGGTATACTGAGCAAACTGGTTAGACTGGTGCGTGGTGGGCGGACAGGGTACAGTCTGGTTTGCTTGCTGGTTTTCTGATTGGTACTGTTCTAGCTCTCTCTTCCTCCTCATGGCGGACTGCAACTGCTGTTTGATTACGAGGATTTGACCTTCCAGTTCTGACAGCTCCTGAACCAGCGGGTTCCTGCCCACACCAAGGCCGGGGCCACACTCACCCGCACCCAAACCCCGGCACTGTCCCGAAGTCATGCCCTGCCCGGACCCCCCTTGCCCCGGGCCCAGTCCTTGGCCCAACGCCCGCCCTAATAGGTCGGAGCGACCGTTAGCGTTGGTCACTATGGGCAGGTGTTTCTCCAACAGGGGAAGAGAATGGGGATGAGGCAGGGGAGATGGCGGTGGTGGAGGAGGAAGATCCTGGGAGGATGGGCGCTCCAGGTCATTCTGCATCTCCTGTGGAAGGACCCGTCGCCTGTTGCAGTGGGAGGACTCCGCAGGATTCCAAGATGCTGACTGGTTGTTTCCCTCATTGCACCTGGAAATGAGACAGATGCATAAAGAAATGTAAGGTGGCAGTTCTGTTTTCTTCCTAAAATGCCAATGTGGGGCATATTGTATGATCAGACTACATCTTCCAAAGGTGAATCCCACATAAAACCAGCAGTTCAGATGGTATCTCTCCTCCCTACTATTGCACAGACACACAGATGCTGTCAACCCTGTGCTTACACATTGAATTGCTGCTGCACATACAACATAATTCAGCAATTTAGTGACTACCAGACCTTGAACAAGGTAGTAAAGTGAGGACCAATTTCCCTAAACTGCTGTATGGGAAAGTTCCAGACATTATTGTTAAGAGGCTTTGGAGGAATACAACAACTACTGTGAATGCTCGCCAAGAGGTAGTGCAAGTGTTCTCCCTGATTGTCCCATTAAATGAAAAATGCCCCTTTCATATACATGTTGTACAGCTATTTAATACATAATCTGCTTTTTTTTTTTAGCTACACCAGTGGCTTGACTCTCCAGGTGGAGGTTTGTCGGTCAGTCCATCACTATGGTTGAAACTGAAATATTGCAACAACTACTAGACTGATTGCAGTGCAGTTTTGAAGATTCAGGGTCACCAGAGGAAGAATCATACTGACTATGACTGTCCAAACTAAAATATCTTGACAAATATCACATGTATTGCCATGCAATCTGGTACACTCATGTTCATTTAATAACTTTGATGATCCCTTACATCTTCTTCTAGCACTATCACCGGCTCAGATTTAAATCTGTCCATTACTTTGGTTTATGACCAAATTCCTGCAAAAGTGATGGCATTCCCATCTGCCTCAGCTGTATTTAGTGCTAATTAAATTGTCTTTGATACATGCTAATATGCTCCCAACTGCTCACAACATGCTCAAACTGACAATTATGAGCACGCTGACATTAGCATTTCATTAAAAGTATAATCTCACAGACACTATCCTGGCTGTAGACTCCCAGTCTGGTTTTAATCAGAAACCCACGGTCTCTCTGCCAAAAAATAGTCTGAATAGATTTTATGATTAATTCTACATTTGGGGGTGTATATGATCGTAGATTTTGTAATGCTTTTGTAGTGATTAATGCACCTCCTGGTCTTATGGTTGGCCAGCGCCCATCATTTTACTGTATTTGCCTCCATAGTGACATTTAGTAGCACATCGTTATTTGTGTGGTGGCTGGGTTGTGGTGGGGCTTGCAGATTGGTTGATAAATGAGTGTACTCTCGCAGGCTGGCAAATTAGATTTCTGTGTATGTTAGTCATGTAACTTTTACTGAAGGATCTTCTTTCTCTTTCTCTCTTTTGTTTTTTTTAACTCCAGTCTCCCAAGAGCCCTTATGCCCTTATGGTCTGACAAGCTGGCCTAATGGTCAAGTTACCAGAACATGGCCATTATACTTGAACAAGCAAAATGTACCCAATAAACTTTGTGCAGCCAATAATCAAATGATGCACAGATTCAGTCTTAACAATGTCATAATCATGTCAATTTTGAAATATAATGCAAATAAGCAGAGCGTTTTCATTTAGTTTTGTCAATGATCACCCCCCGCAAAATGAACGTATTTCTAACAAAAAAGACCATAACTCCAGACTCCAAATTCATGCCCAATTAATTTCCTCTGGGACCAGCACTGTTCCCACCAACCACTCCCATCCAACCTGGAGGTCAACCTTCATCTTTAAGCTAATGAGCACTATAGCAGCAGTGGGTTGGAGATGTGAAGTGTCAGTATGACCCAACATCACTAATGTTATTTTCTATCCAGGCTTATATACCACATGACAAATGCTTTCTATTCATGCTGCTCCGGGGAGCAACGGAAGAGCAGAGCGATCCTAAATCAGTGTCTATCTTACAGCATTCGTCCTACCTTCTTTTCAACTCATTTTACCTGCATAATCATGTTTCATTTACTGAGGAAGCACCTCAAACCACAGAAGAAAAAAAATATCATCTCAAAGCTATTTCACTGAAGTTTTAAAGCCAGACAAACTCTTCTTGTTGGTGACATATCAATCCCTTTGATTACACTGACCATGAAAAACTCCTGCAACAGCAAGTCACCCTGGACCTTTGCCCAAAGCGTCTTCCTTTTTTTTTTTTCACAGCATCAGCACACGACAGGAAGAAGGCAGATAGAAAGTGGCGTCTGCAATACATGATTGGATATTACACAAGGCTGGTGTCATCTCGGGTTTAGAGAAAATACCAGCGAGTGTCCTTGCTTTTATGCTTCATCAGACCACGGAAATGTTTTGCTGAAGGCAGCCCTTGTCCTCATAATTGATTCTGATTATTTTGTTAAAATTTAAATGTTTATCTTTTGATTAATACATAATCAACTTTATAGTATTAAAGTTTCCGTGGTCTTCTGCTTTATTAAAATAACATTATGAGGTATTTTTGTGAGTCAGTGGATTAGATGCCCTGTAAAGGCAACATCCCATGTCCTTATTCAAACAAACAAAACAAGAAAAGTTGAATTTTAATACAAAATTATATTCATAAGAAATTAAAAATCTATTTTAAAAAAGTTTTTATGAACAGAAACTTTTAAGTATTATACATATAAAGCTCCTGAGACCACTTTGTGTTCCCTATCACTGAAAATGAGAACACAACCCAGTACATAAAGCACCAATACAATTCTACTCCCTGCCAACTCAAATGTTTCCTGCAGTCATTTATAGGATAGCTCTGATGCCAGGGACATAGAAAAGAACAAAATTTGGTTTCCTCTCTCAAACAGAAACTTTTCACAACACCTATTGGACCAGATGTGCAAGCTGAAAAATATCCATGATTCCATTAGCAGGAGTATAGATGAGAGATTCCCATCATATGAATTGAAGCCTAACTGAAGAACTCTCTGAGTCAAAGGTATTTTCGCTGGTGTTAAAAAAAGTGACAAGAAGAATCTAATGAGATGCTTCTGACATCAAAAGAGACCTTAAGCTGAAGGATGAGACGTCAGAATATAAGAACATAAAAAGAATCTTATCTTAAAATGACACGTGCACCTTTAGACAAGAAGGCACCTGTGCTTACATAACGGCTGCAATGAAGACGAGTAAATCTTGCAAGATGGTTAACATGATCAGACCTCTTAAGCCTTAAGTCTCAAGGTAAGCGCCCCATTTTTAGCACAGATGTTGTCAACTGACAACTGACCCTTCCTAAGTTCTGCCCCTTTCAGCCACCACCAAACCTGGGCAACTCTCTCCTTTCCTGTTTCCAGTACACAGTTTTTTCATCCCAGGAGAGTGAAGTCATGACCCAACTTCCTCTGATTGGCTAGTACTTGTTACCTTCATTTATTTGGATTGAGTTGGGTAGGTTTAGGCATGAGGAGTGAGATTAGGTAGGGTTAGGGTAAGAATGTCGGGGTAAGAGAATCAGCCTTCACCATCCTGGAAAAAAAATGCTTCCTTTCCTTAGCTATGTGCTAGGCTCATCTATATTAAAAAAAGAAAATTCGCTTGTTAGCTGACTAGTTAGCTAGGATTTGGCTAGCATTAGCTATCAGGTGTAAGTATCTGCTAATGATTTATGTAGATTAGTGAGCTAATTAGCCAGTGTTTTGGAAAAATTAAGCTATATAATTTAAGATGTGACTATACAGTAGTCTATGGCAGTTTTACAGGTCTCCTAACTTTAAACCATGTTTACAATTTGGTTCTCAGCATAGACGAGCCTAGCATATCTATAGTCATACAGGAAACAGTAAAATTAACCAAAGTTTTGGTGGATAGCAAGCTGGAGCACAGAGCAAAAATGGGTGGGACTTTGGAAGGGTCAGTTGCTCGCTGAGCCTCTGTGCCATTAGCATTCATTGAATGGTGGAATTATCAGGCTTTTAAATTGCTGCCTAAAATTCACCTTCACAGACTTGCTTTTATCTGTAATAACTCCTCTCGACCCTTTTTTTTTTTACATTTCTGGCTTGTCATGGATTATTTTTGCTTTTATTGATGAATTATCTTTTGTTTTTTATTCATTAATATTGAAAGCACTCTGTGGCTGCTCTGAATGGTATGATGCAAATAAATATGATTCTCATATGAGTAGAGCCTCTATTTTCATGAAACTCAAAAGCCCTATCGCCCGCCTATTGTTTTTGCATACTCTTCACTTCGTTAGCATTTAGAGGACCATGTGTTACTCTCATATGAAAAATGAGCTCTTCCAATTTTTGTGATATGAATGGGGATGGTGTTTGAGACAGAACTCACACCATTTCACTGGAAATACAAAGACTAACTTTTTTTTTTTTTTGCCTGGTAGAGAGTCCCACAAGAAATAATGATATCAAGGTCAGAAAGGGAACAGTGCACCGAGCAGAGCTGGCAAGTGTGCAGATGAAAAGCATGCGGAAATACAAATCATTATTTTTTTTTTCTTTGCAATGCTGGGGTGTCCTTCACATGGTAATTTTTTTCCAAGATGATGTAGAGAAAATCACCCTAAAAATCACTTCATATACAAGTGTCTGTGTTGTGTGAGACTGCATCTGAAAGCAGAACAACACATAAATTTCATGCATTAAATGCAAGAGCTGTAAAACTCATTATCGTCTTCCTCTGACTGACATCAGAGGGCATCTACATTTCTAACTCAAATATAGAGCTCTTTGTTTTACATTCTGTGCACGAAGAGGCAGGGAGCCTATAGACACGACCACAAGTCACTCTTTTACGGAGAGATAATTTAGTTTCCACACCTGATGAGTGTTAGGTACCCAGATCCTTTTCCTCAGAGAGGGAAAATCTCTCCTCCCCACTCCCTTTTCAGGTCTCAGTCCTCAGAGATATCTGGTCTCTCCTACTTCCAATTGGTAGGGTCAAGAGATTCCTCTCATTAAGATATGTCCAATTCTTCTTATATGCTTTGATGAATATTGATTTTCTCTATATTCAGTGGTTTCACAAATGTTCCTGCAACATACTGTAGATGCAGAGTTATTAGAAACATGTACCAAATACAGATTTGAGTGTCTGGGCTGCCATAAAATTTTAAGTTGACTGAATTTGAAAAGACAAGTTGAGGTAATTTTGTAATGATTCAAAGTAAATAAACTTTTCTTGTCAAACTTGATATTATTCAGTTATACTTGAGAAAATCTGTTCAGTAAGCTTGAGATATAAGTTGAACCAACAACTCTTCAGTCACACCGACTAACATTTAACATCAATTATAATCTATTAACTTAATTAACTCATTCATTACTAACCATCATAGTTAGCAATGTTTTCATTTTTCTGAAAACGAGCAACCATGATTTATCTTTAGGTGTATTAGAGACACAGCAAGTTTTCATCATAAATGTTTTCTTAAACTATAAAAGAGAAGGGTCTTGGGAGAGTTTTAACTCTAAAAGAAGCAGACAAGAATGAGATGGACATTTGGTCACCGTGACCTTAACCTTTGACCATGAAAATCTAATCACTTCATCCTTAAGTCTAAGTGGGCATTTGTACCAACTTTGAAGAAATTCCCTCAAGGTGTTTTGAGATACCATGTTCACAAGAATGGGATG